>CM040189.1:7485865-7620865 GCA_022606455.1 Callitettix versicolor | reverse complement strand
GGTTCGAACCTGGCAGCAGATATCAGAAGAAGGAGGCTTCGGGTCTATGGACACATCAGTAGACTTCAACAACTAAACTTGCCAACAGAATCCTTAAGTATATACAAGGTGTCATTCAACAACGTCGTGGATCGCACAAGTAGTTTTATCACCATATATATATATATATATATATATATATAATATTAGATATATAATAATTTTTTCTGTATATTTTATAAATGTTATACAATTTCTAAAATATAAAGTATAAAATTTAAATTTAATTAGAATTATTTTAATCATCAATTAATATCAATGACCGATCTTCCAATGTCCTGAAATCTGTGAGAATGAATTTTGTTTTTACTTTCTCACTATACGAATTATAAAAGAAGTTTGGTGATCTTGAAAAAAAGTTATTTTTTCGGTCCTTTTTTAGATGTTCTTAATCCAAAAATGTTAATTTTTCTTGGATATCTTTCAGTGCCTGTGTCCGTATACATCACTGAAAACTAAATTGACCGATTTTAATAATATTTTGAATTTAATTTTCCCATCTGGACCGTTTTTAATTTTTTTTTTAATTAAGCTTTTTCGGTAAAAATCTGGGAAAAATCAAAATTTCTCAAAATCTTTGCCAACAATTTTCATTACATTTTCTCACCCAAACAAAATATGTATGGGTATCTATATCTAAAAAAAAATTGGATTGATCTGTAGAAAAAAGGATAAATTTTCGTATTTTTTCAAATTCAGTATTTCTAATTTTGCTAAGCTTTTAATCGTAAATGAAGATTCGTGACAAAAAAGTGTAGCAAATTTGAAATAAGAGAAAATCATAATTTGGAAGTAAATAGGAAAATACAAAAAAAAATCCTGATCAAGTGGGTTTTTTTTATATATATCTTAGATTCAGTAACTATTAGACCTACACTCATCTTGAACTTAAGAAAATACACTAAAAAAATGTGTTTAATTTAGTTATTTTTTTGTTTTCAGATTGCTTCCAAAAATAATAAATGGAGGAATTGCTGGTATAATAGGCGTGTCTGTTGTATTTCCCTTGGATTTAGTCAAAACTCGTTTACAGAACCAGACAATAGGGCCTAATGGAGAGCGAATGTACACTTCTATGTAAGTTTATAGATAATTTTATTCGTAATATTGAACATTAAATTTGTATGTTACATATAAAAACTAATATAGATTGTGCTGTCAGTTTTGGTTATTTTAAAATTTGTGTCATAATATCTTTTATTTTACCTGAATTGTCTTTCAATGAAAACTGAGCCTATAGTTTTCTTTTCTTGTTTCAATTCTTGGAATAGTGTAATTAAAAATGTCACTGTCATTAGTTTGGTATTTTAGTAGCCTAGTAATTTATTTCCAATTTAGTTACAACAATTAAGTGACATAATAAACATTGGTAACTATTCCAGGTCTTTCAAAAATAGAGCTCTTCATTTGTTTGCTTTTTTACATAGAATAAAATAAAGTAGCCTACATAAATTCCTTTGAAATTAATCAGAATTTGATTACCAAAATTTGTGCTGGATTTGCATGTTAACACAGATTTTGCATCTATCATCTATGCTGTGCATTTTACCATGTCTCAACCATGTTATAAACACTGACATTGTTTCTCTCAGTTTTTCAACAGTTTTGTTGGTTTTGTACTCGATAAACTTGATCCTTTTAAAACCTTCCCCATTGGGTTTTCTTCTCTCTCAGTTTTTCATTGTTTCTCTCAGTTTTTCAACAGTTTTGTTGGTTTTTCACTTGATAAACTTGATCCTTTTAAAAACTTCCCCATTGGGTTTTCTTCTCTCTCAGTTTTTCAACAGTTTTGTTGGTTTTTCACTTGATAAACTTGATCGTTTTAAAAATTACCCCATTGGGTTTTCTTCTCTCTCAGTTTTTCATTGTTTCTCTCAGTTTTTCAACAGTTTTGTTGGTTTTTCACTTGATAAACTTGATCCTTTTAAAAACTTCCCTATTGGGTTTTCTTCTCTCTCAGTTTTTCAACAGTTTTGTTGGTTTTGTACTTGATCCTTTTAAAAACTTCCCCATTGGGTTTTCTTCTCTCTCAGTTTTTCATTGTTTCTCTCAGTTTTTCAACAGTTTTGTTGGTTTTTTACTTGATAAACTTGATCCTTTTAAAAAAAACTTCCCCATTGGGTTTTCTTCTCTCTCAGTTTTTCATTGTTTCTCTCAGTTTTTCAACAGTTTTTTTGGTTTTTTACTTGATAAACTTGATCCTTTTAAAAAAAACTTTTCCATTGGGTTTTCTTCTCTATCAGTTTTTCATTGTTTCTCTCAGTTTTTCAACAGTTTTGTTGGTTTTGTACTCGATAAACTTGATCCTTTTAAAAACTCCCCCATTAGGTTTAGGTGTGGAGACATTGGTCTTCAGAAGGCAGAAAACAAAACTTTGGGGAGTTAATGATTTCAAATAAATAAACTCCCACTGGATTGAAAATGTGTTGAGATACTCCATTCTGCACAAATATATTCTCAACACCACATTGGTTACAGTTAACCGTACCACATAACATGTTTGAATAACTTTATCCTGTTATTGTTATTATATTATACTGAATTCCTGTATTTGGAATTATGCAGCGTTGAGAAAACTTGTTCCTGTGGTAATATATAAATTGTTAGGGGTACGGGGTTTTCTTTTACTCTACTTGGGTCCTTCAAACAATTTACTATCTGTGGTTCATCAAAAAAATTACCTTTAATACTTTGAGATGTGTTACCTTACATTTACCTTGTTACAGTTACAACTATGGTTGGTGGCAACCCCAAGAATGAACACTACTGTCTTATGTGAAATAAAACGTTCTCCAAATATATATTAATGTATTCAAACCAAAAGTAAAAGGGGAAGAAGTGTATGCCAATAATTGTCTACTTACTTTTACTGCCGATTTGCCACTTCTCAGCACCGCCCGGATGGAATGCTCTTCCATAGATCTTGCCGACGCAAAGTCTTTGGGTCTTCACAGTAACGACCGTCACCCGGAATATACTGACGTTCCGGCCCCTCCGGAATCGACTGTCCCCCCTACTTTTTCCCCATGCTTTTATTTCAACTGCTCTTCTACATACCTTGTAGCTTATTGCAAAGGCAGTATGTCAGCAGTTTTGTAATTTTGCCTATGTTTTTTGTCAATAGTGTTCATTCTTCGGCTGTGACCTCATTATAACATTTAAGACTAGTAACTAAAAATTAATATTTGTCTAAATCCTAACAATACGGGTTCTTTGTAGGACTTTGTCCTCAACATCAAAACCAGGTCTTCTATAATTAGTGGGGTTTACATTTGTGGATAGTCTGTGCGGGGTAGGGAAAGTGCAAGGGTTTGTTTTATTACATATATCCTAATAGTTAAGTATATTACTAATGTTAACCCTGAAATCCATGTGATAAGGAGTATTGGTAGGAGGGAAGTGCAGTCCACCACGTCTAGCCATGTTTTCGGTAGTTCGACTGAGTTTAAGGCATCCCCTTCTATGTGGTTATGGATAAACATAGCTGGGGTAGTTAAAGTCCAGTTCTTATCCAGGATATGTGCTACTTTGAGGAACTTAGGATGGTCTTGTGATACACATCGTTTGATTACTAGGGATGTCAGTGTGGTCCAGGAAATGGGAACAGTGTGGTTTATATTGAGGTCTAAGGATGTTCTCCTATCGCATGGGAACTGTTTGTGTATCAGGATAGTATCACCTTCTTGTAAGGAACAATGACAAAGAATTTTTACTTTCATTGTTCCTGGGACGTCATGCTGTGAAATAGGAATGGGTTTCGTGCATTTAATGACAACACAATTCACAAGCTGTTTTAATAATTAATTGTATCCGCATAGAGCAGGAATTTTTTCTTGGGCTTTGGATAAAACTATAACCGCTTTTAACTTACTTTGAAAAGACCTATTTAAGACTAATTAATTAACAGAATATCTATGTTTAAATTTAATCGTGTGATACAGGCTAATACTCGTATAGTAACAATTTTTTTAAGTTATTAAAATAGAACTACTTAAAATAATTGTATTTAGTAACAGAAGTATTACTAACATTGATATTAAAAACCTAAATTTATATATATATATATATATATATATATATATATATATACAAATGTATTTTTTCAGGCTTGACTGTTTTAAAAAGACATACCGAGCAGAAGGATATTTTGGCATGTACAAAGGTAAAATATTATTTAATGTATTAAGTAGTATAATAAATAATGTAAACAATAGAATTCTGAAAAAATATTTAATTTTTTTTCATATCGCCATAGTTGGTAACATAGCGTAGCGTTATATTTTTTTTAATTTTACTTTTACTTTATTGCCAGAACCAGAAAGTTTTTGTACAGAGTTTCAATCAAATTGGATAAGAATAGTGAATTTCATAGTGCCAACACATTATAATATTAATTTATACAATAAACATTTGAATAAACACTGTGAATATTACCTTCAAGTTAGGATCAATGATTATTTCGATGTTCTGGGTCTAATTGTAATGCTCAAATCGCTCATTTTCCAATTAAAAATACTCGTAAGGTAATTAATTAATTAATTTTAACTTACTCTCATTTAAACTCAGTTTGAACTGTTACTATCATTTAAACACAGTATTAAAAAACAAGTTAAAGTTTATTTAAAAAAACAAATATTTTTATCAATATTGAAACGCTGTTTAAAAATTCTCTACCAAACTGAAATACAAAATAGAAAAACTGAAACAAAGAGAAATAATAGACATATTTTTATTTGTTTTTTCAAAAATTTAAAGTCTGCATAGTCTTTTTATAATTCCGGACCATAACACTCTTCTCCTTGCTTGCATGTTCCATAGGTTATCTACTTACTCCTTTAATTCAGTTCCCATCATAGCACTGGTCTTCTTTTCTTCAGTAGAGATTTGTAGAGACAAGTAGAGACTGGCCCTTGGGAATCCATTCTGTAGTTTCACCCAATGCTTGCTGTGTGTCCAGCCCATTTTAATTTTAACGTGCGTGCTTCTTCTGCCAAGTTTTTCATTTTCATTTTCTTCACATGCTTCTTATTGCTTACTTCCTTCTGATTCACACCTAGCATACTTCTTATCATCCTGAATTTTGTGACTTCCAATCTTCTATTTAAGATGTTTTTGAGAGCCCAAATTCGGTATGCGTATAAAGTGGCTGGATACACACAGCTCAGTAACCTTAGCTTTCAGTTGACTCAAGGAACTACCTTTAAAGATTTACCTAAGGGATCAAAAAAATTTTGTCCTGTTGTTCACTTCTTTATTGCCTCTCTTCTGATATGATATTGCTTGACCCAAATATTTATAAAGTTTTCCAGTGTTAGTTAGTTTTGTCACCAAAGTACTTTGGAGACTATAAACAACCTATACCCATCAGACGACTGGTTGCAAATATACACTGACGGATCTAAAATCGGAGGTGAAACAGGGGCGGGAATATTCTGTGAGCATTTTTCTCACTATTTTGCATTAAGCTCGGACACCACTGTTTTTGAGACGGAGTTATTTGCAATTGATGAGGCATTGAGGCAAGTAATAACGTGCCCATGGTTGAATAATAACATAGTGATATTAGTTGACTCTAAATCAGCATTACAAGCAATTGCTGACAACACATCTGCAGGCTCTATGATAGAATCGATCCAGAAGAAATACAAAATAGTTAAACACATTACCAAGGAATTGGTTCTGCAGTGGATCCCGTCACATGTAGGCATACAAGGAAATGAGCGGGCAGACAAGCTGGCCAAACAAGGAACCCTTATAGTGCAGAAACCAAAAAGAATGCTCACACTGGAGGCTAGAATTAGTGCACTGAAGCGAACATCTTATCTTGAATTTACAAACAAAGTCAAGGAAGACATAAAGAACAAGCCTTATGAGAATGTATTCGACTTGTATGGGAAGGTCAAGGATCTCCAGAGGAGGACATCTTTTGCGGTCTTTCGGCTGACAACTGGACACGACTGTCTGAATGAACACCTGAAGAAAATTAAGATATTAAACTATGACAACTGCATTTTGTGTGAATGCCCAGACACCATCATGAACAAGGACCAGGAGGTCCTGGTCTGCAGAAAATTAGATGAAGAGAAGCAGAGAAGAGGAGACCTCCTTCTACTTCAAAGATGGCGTGAGCAGTCCTTGGAAAACAACAACACAGGGTTTATTTTCAGTCCCTCTACTCAGTCCTTTTACTCAGTCTTACCAATTCTTCTAACATTTCCTGAATATTCTCGCTCTTATCTGTCGCCTATCACTATATCATCAGCAAACCTCAGATTTGATAAAAACAGTATCCATTTACACTGCATTTG
The DNA here is from genome assembly GCA_022606455.1 of Callitettix versicolor. Taxonomy (NCBI): domain Eukaryota; kingdom Metazoa; phylum Arthropoda; class Insecta; order Hemiptera; family Cercopidae; genus Callitettix; species Callitettix versicolor. The sequence goes on along the minus strand of CM040189.1, from coordinate 7,614,518 downwards.
TACATTTTGACATTTATGCAGATTTTAACAATGATTATGATGGTGAAATTGATGTTCAAAAAAGTATTAGATAAGGTTAGGTTAGCTTATTAAATTTCAATACAATTGTTCGTTTCAGGTTCTGGCGTCAACATCCTCCTCATTACACCAGAAAAGGCCATTAAGCTAGCAGCCAATGATTTCTTCAGATACCACTTATCTACAGGCGAAAAGTACGTTTTAATATCATTTTCAAACTTATGCTGAAATTATTTGTCAGGTTTTTATGAAATATACATGAGATGTTACATATTGTGTTACGAAAATGTGAGAATAGTTTAATGTATTTATGTTTAATGTAGATGAAAAAGCAGAATTTGGTAGGAATTTGGTCTTTCCCGTCTACAACATGCGATAAAAATCAGATACAATATATAGAATGTTCTGGAAGTTAATTAAATGTTTTTTTTCAGTTTTTTCCTAATATTGTTTACTATATAAATATTGTTCTATCCATAATAATTTGAGAAGTGTGTTAATATGTTTAAGAGAGAAGATATGTCGAGTTGACTTTTGCAGTTCAGTTACTAAAATGTCTTCAAATATTCTTTTTGCTTAACGTCCATACTTTATACCCGTTAGACTAATGACGACAAGGGATCAACGTTAACGGTAGATTAGATAATATACTGCAACTAAACCTCTGAAGTACTAGTTCACCACATTGGTGCCTTTAGTAAAGTAAGTTCCAACAATTCACTGACTACCTCAGCCTGCTGGAGATGCTTAGGGTTCTAGAAACCAAAATCCTTTAGCCTGCTGGTAGCAAGAGTCTAACAATCATAAATTATGTGTTATTTAGTTTCTTCGTCTTTACTGTGTAACCTAAACACGGTTTCTCTGTGATAAATACCTATCTTGTTCATATGCACACTCAGACCACAGTGCCCAATAATGAACCCCATGATTTTCCTGAGTTATGCTGTACCCAAGATGGCTGCCGCCCCTCTTAGTCCTCAATGAGAAACCTTAACCAAGAGATACTTGCTTTGGGAATGCCTATGAAGGTTATCCTATCTTGCCTGGTGTTGCTTGTTAATCCACCTATTTATAACAAACCTGTTTAACAATTTTTTTTTTTTTTTTTTTTTTTTTTTTTTTTTTTTTTAACGTCCAACTATTATGCACACTTGGGCTAATGCAGATGATGGGATGATTTATAGCGTATGAAAATGCCAAGCCCTCGCTGGGAATCGAACCCGAGTCCTCGGGTGAAAGCCTAGTATGCTATCCACTATACCACCGAGGCGGCTAGAGAGACCTCTAAAGCTGACTCCAATAAACTCAGATGCAGATCCCAGTCCAGCCAGTCTGTCTGCCTCCTCATTACTTCAACCCCCTTATGCCCCGGAACCCAGTGAAGAGTAACTCGGTTTCCAAGGGACTGAACATTGTGGTTCTCCTCCTTGAATCCCGTCTTGCCCTTTTTGAGGCATTATTATACTCGGTTAGCTCAACTATAGGCTTTCCACTTGCTGTATGGCTTAGCTGCATTAAACAGCTTCCTAACCAGCCCTCTTTGCGCAGAGAGTGCTTGAGTCCACTACTTTACATTAACCCCAGTCACTTTCCTCGTAAGAGGACAATTCTCATGAAAAGTGTCCACAACTCTCTCCACCAGTCTACCAACTGCATACTGTAATTCATGCGAGTTACCTGTCCACCTCCTAAGGTCTGAAAGGTCAACGTTAACACACACTTCATAGGCCCCTCCATCTACTATTCCTGGGATTTCGATATGTATTTACTGATCTATCTACTTCTCCAAGATCCATGACTATCTGCCTATGATCTGATATAGACATGAATTATCCAACTTGGTGTTCACCACTGGTCCCCAGAGTAAGATCTAAAATCTCACTTCTAGCTTTCGTTACAAAGGTCAGTGTATTACCTTTGTTGAGAATATAAAGTTTAAATATTATGATAAAGTAGTTGTTCCCCTCTCTCGTTTGCGTCACTGTTCCTCCACACTGAGTGATGTGTGTTCACTAAGTAGCGCAACATCCCCACCACTACAGTGTTCCACCACCTTCCAGAAGCTGATGGGCGGAAAATTGTTTATATCTTCATGTGGGAAGTATACAAAGGTTAATGCCAACCTTCTTCTCCTGGATCCCTCTCGTAAGTCATTACTGATTATAGTGCAATCCCTGGAACATAAAGAAGACAACATTAGTATCTCAATATTATTCCGTACAACTATGCGTCTTAGGATTAGCGACTGACCTGCCATAAACCAACTTACCTCCATTTATAGCCAATCGTGCTATTCTTCCTCCAATCACCTAAATTTCTTGCACTAGAGCAACATCAGCTTCTCCCTGTTCAAGCATCCTCCGTAAAACAGCAGTTGCCGCCTTAATGTGATGTAGATTAACTTGAACTACTCTTATTCTGTGGAATCTATCATAGGTTGAATGATTGCAGCAATTCCATAGTCTGCTGCAATCCACAACTGGTGGGTTCCATAGGATTTAGTACACCATCTCAGTTCCTCCTTACCCAGGTTCTCACCCCTAGATGCAAATTCCCCAGGGTGTCGGGTTTTAGGAATTATAATTTGTTTAGTTTCCATTGAAAGTCCAGTGAATGCCTAAGAGAAAAGGCGTCCACCCATACAGATCCCAGCATTATAGGTAAGCTAAATTGAAATGGGAGGTTGCCTGGTATCCAGAGTTTCCATACTATAAGCTCTCCCTTAGTCACGCAGCCGTCAGATGCTGTTCCACCTTATCTTGGGGTAGGGGTCCATCTTATGCTTTAGCCGTATTGATACAGCTCCTTTTTTGACAGGCCACCATGAATACGTTTCCACCATGCACCACATGGAGGCACGTAAGTCCGCTCTTGAGTCTAATACATCTCCCATCCCAACCATTCTCATAAGGAATGTGTGGTATGAGAGACCAGTGTACAGACTTGATTCACAGAGCAGTGTTAATGGTAAGGGATAAACTTTTTTCCACAGCACTGTAAAGTAGGGCTACAATAAGTGTTTTTCCTCATCAAATAGAATGTATGAGAGGTTTAGAGAAAAATTAAAAAAGTAAGAAATTATTGTAATAATAAAAAATTCAAATATCTTGGGGAGTGGATCAGCTGGAACGCCCTAGAGAAAAAAGCTATGGAATCTAGGAGAAATAAAGTTGAATTAGCCTTCCAACTTACCAAGGGCACATACAACAAGAAGTCCCTCTCCTGGAATACAAAAATAAGGCATTATCATACGGTAATTAAACCAGAAGCCTTATATGCAGCTGAAACATTATCTCTCACAACCCAGGGCCCACTTGAAAGGCTGGAGATCAAAGACAGAAAGATATTATGAAAAATCTTAGGCCCCAAATTCCGTAACAACCAATTACTCCACATCAGTAATGAAACTCTTTACCAAAAAACTGAAACACTATCAGACACAATAAGGAAAAGGAGAATTGATTTTTATGGGCACATCCTCCGAATGGACAAAAATAGACTAACCAAAAAAATATTTGAATACTTTCGCAATAGAAGAGCCAAACCACTTTGGTTTAGAGAAACAGAGAAAGACATAACAGAACTACAAATCACTGACTATGCTCATGGACAGAACAGCCAAAACAATAACCAAGGACAAGAAGCAACAGTTCCAAGGCAAAGTCAAATCCAAGAGAACGATCCAAATCTCTGACGAAGAAAGAAAAGCAAGATCACAACGAATGAAGCAATACTGGGCTACGAGGAAGGCACAGAACATTAAAAAGTGATTGATTTAGTGTACCCCAAAAAGAATAAAAATGTAATTGTCTCTGTGTTGACACGCACGCTATTAAATATTAATTCATTATTAAATCATTGATTACTGATATTCATAGTACTACTAATGAAACATAATAATTTCATTAAAATTGTCTAGATGAAAAAGAAGTAATTAACTTGTCGACTAATCTACAAATTGTTTCAGACAGTTGCCTTTGTTAAGAGAAATGGCGGCAGGCGGATCGGCTGGTTTCTGTCAAATAATTATTACGACTCCAATGGAATTGTTAAAGATTCAAATGCAAGATGCGGGAAGAGTTGCAGCACAAGCAAAATTAGGTTTGTATTCTAATTATTTTGTAATCTTAAAAGAGATATTTTAGGTTGTTTCTTGTAGTGACAGCAGTTTTACTAGAGTAATAAACCAGTTAATAATTTCATTATCAAAACCATAATTACACATTATTTTCTATGTATTCAATCTATGAATCAGTCTACCCATCTCATATAAAAGGCAATGTCCTGACTGACTATAACGTACAGCCCAAACTATAAAACCTAGAGACTTGAAATTTTGAGGATACCTTCGTTTTAATATGTAAGCGCGTACTAAGAAAGGAATTTGCAAAAAATTGATTTTAACACCATTAAACTACTTAAGGTACTGTCCAAATTTAATAAACATATGATTTTGACGCCAATACTATTATAATCTAGAGAATACTTTATAGCTAAATTTTTCAAGGTACATTCTTACAACAATGCAAGGTGCTCTAATAAAGGATTTTGTAAAAATTTGATTTTAACACCATTAAACTACTAACCCAGTTCAAATTGAATAATCAACGCATTACAGCCAATACTTTAATAATACATTCTTACAACAATGTTAAGGTGCACTAATAAAGTATTTTGTAAAATTTGATTTTAACAGTCCAAATTTAGGTACTACTATTATAGCTAGAGACTTGAAATTTTCAGGGTACCTTCTTACAACATTGTGAGATGCATTGAAAAACGATTTTCCAGTATGCAACCCCTAAAGAGGTAAACATGAGGTACAACAATTTTTATTGGAAAAAATATGTTTTTCATCTGACCTTCTTAAAACATAACATAGTCACTCTTAAGTATAAGTAATGAAATATATTTTTCACCTTTTCCCCAAAATGCATCCCCTAAAGAGTTTGAAAAAAGGTATAAAACATAAAAAAGGGGTACAATTTTGTATTGAAAAAATATTTTTTTTAATCTTATATTCTAGAAATAAGCTATGAAACACATATTTCAACATTTTTCTGAATTCATCCCCTAAAAGAATAAAAATGGAAAAAGAGTTATCATGGGAGAAAAAAGAGTGTTTGCATTAGAGAAAAATATTTTGTATCAAATTTTCTTAAAAGTAAACAAAATATTTTAAAACACAAATTATGATACACGCAATTCAGTATTTCCCCCGAATTCATCCCCTAAAAGGACAAAAATATAGAATAGGTATAAATGTTTGTATTGGACAAAAATATTCTGATCAGATTTTCTTAAATTCGAATGGAACACGTTTGAAGACAATAAAACAACATATTTAGGTTATAATATTTTTTCATATTCGCTGTAAAATAATCATGAATTTAGATGATCACGCTTTTATTATTATATTTTTTTATGTTTCTAAATTATTACATTACTGAAACAGTTTAAGTTTCGTGGGAGAAGCCGCGATGGGTAATGCTAGTTATGTATATAATAAAAGCAAAACTGCAGTGTTCGTTTGTAACTTTCGTCTTTACAATGCTGTTTGATGGTGTAATGCTTAGAGTGTATGATTTTTTTTTTTATATTCGTCAAACTACTGATATAGATAATTGCTGTTTCTTTTATATATTAACCTTCAAATTATGGATTATTACCATTGTTTCAGGCTCATAAACACAAATACTGTTTGCATCTACTGATTGATATGTATTGCAAAGCGGTAATGTGTTGTCCTCTTATAGAAATTACAGAAAATTTTAAACTTTAAATTTAACATTTTAAATCAACATATAAATAAATATTATAATTCATTTAGCTTCTAATATACATACATTCGACTTTAAAAAAGATGTATTACATTATGCTTACAGAAGGGAAAACAGTGCCTAAAATCTCAGCTACATCGTTAGCGCTGGATTTATTGAAAACAAAAGGCATCTTTGGTTTATACAGAGGCATTGGTGCCACTATGCTGCGTGATGTGTCTTTCTCTGTCGTCTACTTCCCGCTCTTTGCCCGTTTAAATGCTCTGGGACCACGCAAAGCCGACGGATCAGGTAAACTTAAGCAATCTTTGCTAATTAAAAACTTTGTGCAATAATTAGCGAACATTGGTGTTTCATTCAGGTGACATCACTTCTGATTAACAAATAATTACAGTAAAACCTCGGTTAAGTGAACTCGGATCAAGCAAAACTCAAGTTATCACGAATCCCTTAGAAAAAATGATGGGAAATAAATAAAATGTACATGAACTTAAGGTTGAGATTGTATGTGCAAGCAAAGCCGAATGCCAAGTCTAAATATAGCAACACTGTCAATCCGCCCCCACCATACAATACTGACATCTGCATTAGTCACTAGCTTTCAGTACAGAAGTGTAGTTGTGCTTAATGTTAGTTTGCGCTAAAATTTTATGAACAATGAAGTGAGTTAACATCAGCTGATGTTCCGATGAAAAGATGGAGGGATCGCTGCTCGAAAATATTTCAAGAGATGAAAGAAAAAAACAAAAATTACTGATTTTTTGTAATAAATAATTAATATGCTATAACACCTATCTTAAAAACAATAAGCAGCTTATTGATTTAAGCTTAAAAGTAATTTTTAACTGTAATAAAGAAATGTATAGACTGAAAAAGAGCTTAGAATCATTTGGCCTTCGAAATCTTTTAGAATTAATTAGATACAAACAAGTTTTACATGTGCATGGTTTAACCAAAAAAAATCGTTATCCAAAAAGCCCCCCCATTATTTCAGATAACCAGGGTTGTACTAATATTTGTTATATTTTTTTAGCAATACGTAGTTTAGTGTACTCATTCGTTGACATTATTAAGCGGAAAACCACACCTGAGCGTTTATATAAGTGGCTGAATTTTTTTAAACTTAAATATATTTTCTTTCAAATTAAACGCTCGTTGTTATTTTCTCAGTACACATGATCGTGAAAGAAAATCTGTCGATATTTTGATGGATCTGTAATTTTTGGGTTCTAGACCAAAGAAGTGGTTTAAAGTTGGATGTTTATCCTTCATTCCATCCGTCCGTGTGTGTGTGTGTGTGTGTGTGTGTGTGTGTGTGTGTGTGTGTGTGTGCGCGCGCGCACGCTAAACTAATTGATCTGTTTTGATAAAATTTGGTATGTAAATGTCGCTTAACCTTATCTCATTTTTCCAAAATGTATTTTTTTTTAAATAAGGGAGTAAATAAAATAAAATAAACTTTAACTGCCTTTGGCTTTGATTTTCTTATTTCACTCTGAACAGTATTTTTTATTTCACAATTCGTTATACTTATTAAAAAATAATTTAAATATGACCTACTTTAAATGTGATGAACTATTTTCTTTTTTTTGTACTTTGTGTTTTATGGAAATATTTAATGTGAAAAATGTGTATAGTCATTTTGCACTTTAACATTTTAGGAGAAGCTGTATTCTGGTGTTCATTTTTATCTGGTTGTGCCGCTGGGTCATTTGCCGCACTTGCAGTTAATCCTTTTGATGTAGTGAAGACACGATTGCAAGCCATAAGTAAACTGGAAGGTGGTCCAAGATACACTGGGATAACAGATGCTTTTATGTAAGTTACTTTTGCTCTGCTTTCTACTAACATTTGAAAAATCTATAATTAAACTCATTCCTTTAGTTTTCTATTGGTTATGTTTTTATGTATATTAAAGCAGCACAGCAAAACAGCTGAACATACGAGAGTGTGTTCAGAAAGTAACAAAAATTTTAATTTTTTGAAAAAAGTATTTATTTATTCTTCTACATTGATGTTGTCGCCTTCAAAATAGTCCCCATTGGAGATTATGCACTTGTGCCAGCGCTTCTTCCAATCCTCGAAACACTTATCAAACTCGATCTTTGAGATAGCCTTTAGTTCTTTCAGCGATGCGCTTTTAATGCCATCTACGGCTGTAAAACGATGGCCCTTTAAGGTTCTCTTTATTTTTGGAAATAGGAAAAAGTCACACGGAGCCATGTCTGGCGAATATGTAGGCTGGGGCATCGTTACAGTACTGTTTTGGCCAAACATTCAGGAACAAGCAATAAAGTGTGAGCTGGTGCATTATCGTGGTGCAAAAGTCATGAATTGTTTTTCCACAGATGAATTGTTTTTTTGGATTGCTTCGTGCAAAAGGCGTTGAACTTGTAGGTAGTACTCCGTATTGACCGTTTCACCTGGTGACAGGAATTCATGATGCACTATGCCATTAATATCGAAGAACACAGTGAGCATAACCTTCACGTTCGACCGCACTTGTCGAGCCTTTTTCGGTCTTGGCGAGCCAGAATGCATCCACTGGGATGATTGAGCCTTAGTTTCGACGTCATATCCATAAACCCATGTTTCATCACCTGTTAAAATATGTTTCAGTAATTCTGCAGCGTCATTGACTTTATTTAGTGACTCTTGAGCAACTTCCATTCGCCGCTGTTTTTGTTCAAAATTCAACAGTTTTGGAACGAATTTTGCTGCTATGTGTTTCATACACAAAACATTGGAAACAATGTCATGACATGATCCAATCGATATGCCAACATCATCAGCGACCTCTCTAATTGTGATTTGATGATTGTTCATAACCATTTCTTTCACTTTTTCCACGTTTTCATTGGTTGTTAATGTGCTGGGGCGTCCAGGGCATTCGTCATCTTCAACATCTTCACGGCTTTCTTGGAAATGCTTATACCACTCGTAAACTCTTGCTTTACTCATAGCAGACTCACCACAGGCCTTTGTTAACATTTCACACACTTTGTTACACTTTATTCCATTTTTTATGCAAAATTTGATACAAATTCTTTGATCCATTTCTTTTAAAAAACGAAAATCGCTGAGCTCATAAAAACAGGTCTAACACCTACCTGTTAGATAATGTATGGTATTTGATATAGAAATAAATACATTTTATATGTAGGTCTATTTTACAATAATGTATATAAGCCGCCTCGGTGACCTAGTTGATAGCATACCGGCTTTCACCCCAAGGACCTGGGTTTGATTCCCGGCCAGTGCTTGGCATTTTCGCATGCTATAAATCATCCCATCATCTGCATTAGCCCAAATGTGCACAATAGTCGGACGTTAAACACAAAAAAAAAATGCATGTATATTGGAGTATGTATTACAGATTTTCAGTATAACGCTGTATTATTTTGTCTAGACTTAGAACTGTGTGAAGCACTAGACAAAATTCTAAGATTTTAAAACATTCATATCTTTTTAAAAAATAATTACAGAGCTAACTCTTTTGTTAATGCTTTATACACCAAAATGTTCTGTATAAAAAAGAAAGATATAAAAAGGGCATTGCAAAACAGGTAGTTTTTTTTGATGGACAGCCCATAATTTAGATTCAAAACCATTGCTACCGTATTTGATGCTGTCATGCCTTCAACCATCAGCTGTTTCCATTGACACAGCCTGCTTGGTATAATCTTTGTTGGTGTGGTTAACTGTACTGCCTTAACAATCGTACAACAAATCGATAGTGTTGTACAAATAAATTTTATATTAGAAATTTTGGAAATTTCAATTATTCATTGTTAATGAATTTTACAATAAATATTTTCATGTATGTATTCCAATTAGATTTTATTATTTTAAATTGATGCAGGCCAACGCAGAATAGTGAAAACAGTCTTACAAGTTACAAGGTTTGTAAAATCTTTTACAAACAAAAAATACTGTTTCTAGTGAACATGTGATTGTTGTTGTTGTTGTTTCCTATGGCTAGCCCGGACTCCAGTCCATCAGCCTCCTTGCCTCCCAATACAGCCGAGCAAAGCTGTTCTGTCATCTCGAATCAGCATTCAATCCAGGGCATGTCAGCAGGTGTTCCTTGTTCATATTTGAGTTCGTCTCTTGGCACAGAGGGCACATTTCAGAGGAGTAGACTCCAATGTGCTTCAAGTGGGCGGCGAGGCAGTCATGACCCGTGTCAAGACTGAACTGTGCCACTGACTGTCTCCTTGGTTTTTCCTTCAGTCCGTCCCATTCCTCGTCTATATTTTCCCAGCATTTGCCTTTTGCTATGCTCTTCATTTTTTCCATCTGCTGTTTTTTCATTGTACTTTTGAGCATGGCTTTTGCCTTATTTGGATTGGGCAAATGTTTGTGTTGGGGTAGGAGTGAACCTTTCTTTGCCAGCTCATCTGCAGCCTCATTTCCTGGCACACCTACATGAGAAGGGATCTATTGGAACACTATATTTCTGCTTAATTTTTGAAGCGTTCGTAACATTTGATGTATTTCTTTAAGATTGCTGCCTTCTGATGATGATAGGGCCTGCACTGCTGCCTTGGAATCTGTCAGTATTACACAGTTTTGGTGAACATTAGGCTTGTAACAAGTAGCTTGTAATTTAGACTTATATTATTTTTATAGCTGGCCCCGGATCTGACTTAAAACTGATAATGCTATATTAGCCTATTTTTTACATTTAGAAATGTGTTTTTAGGCAAAAATAAATTTTATGGACCGGCTAATCTGTAGTAATTAGTTCAGATAATCAGATTAAATAACAATAGATAGTTCAATGAAAGGATACTTCCTTTACAAATCAGTTTAAAAAATTTTGTATTTCTTTTTGCAGAAAAACATTGAAAAATGAAGGACCGTTGGCTTTTTTCAAAGGTGGTGCATGTAGGATGATTGTAATTGCGCCATTGTTTGGAATCGCACAAACCGTTTACTTCTTAGGCGTTGCAGAAAGACTACTAGGTATCCACAACAAGTAAAATATTCACCAATTTGTTCAAATCTGACAATAATTATCATGATAAAGCTAATAGGTGTTAACTTATAACTTGCCCCATTGTTGTTTAACGTAAGAGATTGGCATCGTCAATTATTGTTGTTATTCTCTTCTTCTAGTCGTACACATAAGTAGGATATTGGCAGAGCTGATCGAAATAGTTATTTTTTTAATTTCCGAAATTATTTATTAAAAATATCAACAGAGTAAAGTAAAACTTTTTTTACAAGTTTAGTTTTGATTTAATCATTTGTTCTCTGCTTCTTGGTTGTTATGTTACCTGTTATTAAATATAGGCTTGTTATATTACAATTCATATGATGATATATACAAGGTAAAGAGGGATATATAGTTTGGGAAGAAAGTAAATAAATATTTTACAAATATTTATTAAATTAGTTTAACAATGGTAACGATATAGCTGAAAGTCTTACATATAACTATCCCTTATAGACTAATTTAAAGTACAATAAAAATGAAGTTCAAAATATTGCACCTACCATGTTGACTAATGTAATTCTTCTAAATAACATTTTTCTATTGAAGAAAATAAGGTGATTAAGCTAGGCATAGTAATTTTAAATCGTTTAGTTAAAACTCTATAATTGATATATAATTACAAGGTCATCATGAAGCATATACAGTATTAGGGAACTTCAGAATTTTCAAGTTTTATTCGCAAAAACAAAACATTTTTTCTAATAGGAAAATATATAATCTTAAAATTACTTGGAAAGTTTTACTTTACTGAATGTAGTAAATATATTTTTATTGTATAGTAAAACTATTTTAACGAACATTTTCTTTATTGGAAATGCGCTTTTATGAATTGATTTTATTTTCCTAAATGTTAAAAATCTTCCACGCGTAAATTAAGATGTTTTTTTATCGTTTATGTTTTTATTAATTTGTCTTGCCTTTTCTTGTGCTAATGCTTTATCTTTAAGAATAAAGCATGAATAATTATTATGAAGAAGCTAAGCTAATATATACATATTTTCTCCGAAGATTAGAGTGTAGATGAATGTACATTTAAAGGAACTAATATGCACAGAAACACTGCCTACTTAATATCAAACAGACATTCATAATGAAGAAATAGCTGCTTGTTGTACATAGGGATTAATGCTTACTAGTAAACGATTGGTAGTTTTCCGTATTTAAAGCAGCTAAATGAATTTAGAATGTGCTAGCTAATCTATAGGTTATGTTTTATTTATTTATTTTTTAAAAACTTGTTCATTTGTTTATCTATTGGTTTATTATGTCTTAAATAATATGTCTCTTTATTCTTTCATAAAAACAACTTTACAAAGTCAGTTTAGTCAAAATTTTAGTTAAATGTCAATGTTAATAATCCAAAATAATATTCCAAATGAATAAATTTTGGTTGTAAATAATACAAATTATTACTTTTTGTTTTTTTAATAATATCTGCATTTATAATTCGCAGTTTATATGAAGTTAGTGTATTGCTGTTAAGCTCTATATTTTAAAAAAATTGATAATTTATGGAAAATCAATTAGAAATAGTTTCTTTTTTGAAACATATATTCACACTTAAATATTTCAGTTATGATTGCCTTCATTCATAAAATTTTTGCTCTTGAAACTGCCTAAGTTGACTTTCCATTGTTAATCAAAATTTTATATTGATATTTATGAAATGGTTTAGAAAATTCAGCATATATATATATATATATATATATATATATATATATATATATATATATATATATATATATATATATATACATATATTTATATATATATATGTGTTTTGTCTTTAAGCATAAAGCATGAATATTATTATGAATTCTTGTGAATTATGTTCTTGTACCATATATATATATATATATATCAATTTTACGCTTTAGGCCTAATTATAAGAAAGTATATGTTTTCCTGCATCTTCAGTGCTTAAAATATTTGCCAAAGTATTTTTAAGGCTATTAAAAATGTGCATATTAAGTCTTAGATAGATAGTAAAACAACGTAACAGTCATATAATTAAATCAAACATGTCCAAAACTCACAAAGTTATAAAAAATTATTAATTAGATCATGTTTTTTTAAAATTTAATTCATATTTTTTTATGTTGTTGAAAATATATTTTAAATTAAATTAATATTTTTTTGTATAGTTTTATCAAACGTGAATTGTTATTTATGTCTATTTATTTTTAATATATTTGTATTTGTGCCATTGAAATTAAATGTCTACTATGTATTTTGTAATTTGTTTTAGTAATATATTAACAGTAAATTAACCCTATTATAGACAGAAAACTGTGTAGATTTGATTGTGTATTAATTGTAAACTTAAATCTTCCAGTTTTACTAAACCATTGCAATATGTGATGCTCAAAAAACACTTATTTTATGATAAACACCCAGTAGTACTTTTAATATTACAATTTATTTGATATTATATGTATTTGATTATTTTTAAATCTTTATTCCTAAAAAAACTACCATTAACTAGTAACATTTTTTTCAATTGAAAGGAAAATTTATTCTTAAAAGGACGAAATTAATTTTTTTTTTTTTATTTTAAGGCGAATGCACATTGAGGCTATTATCGTCTCCTTAAATGTAAGTGTGAGTGTAAAGTGTTAAAGTCGTAAGTGTTAGTGTGTGTTAGACTCGGGTACCGCGAGGGACGTCTAAATCCTCTCAATAGGTGCAGCTAGTCTGCACCCCCCTGCGGGGAAGTATTCTTATTGCCAAAATGAATAAAGCTTACTTTCAAAATTGCAGGAGCCAATTATTTTAAATTGCAAATGATAAAAAATTAAATATGCAAGAGTACCTAATGATTTACCTACATACTGAAGAAATATTCAACTACAATACTATTAACAATTAATAGCATTTGCATCTAAACATATTGTCAAATTATTACTAGAATTTTTTCCTGTGAAAACGTCTTTAAAATCAATGATGTTTGTCTAAATGAGTGACAATTTATGTCAAAAATTTTAGGTTAATTAATTCAGCTAATAGTAAACATATTGTTGCCATCTTAGTTTCATTTTAAAGAAGAAAGATGGAAGTTTTCCTGACATTATTGCTCCAACATTCACGGCAGCCAGACATCATAAATGAGCAAAATGAACTTTTGACTTTTTGGATTTGACATGTGTCCATAAAATATCATATCTCAGAGGCTAGAGTTACATAATCTGACCAAGTGTGGTTTTATTGAAGTGATTTGATGTTTTCATGAAAATAACTGTGGCAGTGTCTAGCACTGCCTACTTAATTTTTTGTTTACTTTGTACCAATTAGACTAATAAAGACAAGAAAGATTGGTGCAGCACACTAAAAATTCAAACATAAACATTGTTAACTTGTACAAGTGAGTATTCTCTATTTGTATTTTAGTACTTCAACTATGTATCAGATCATTCACTTTTTTAACAACACTAATACTTTTTCATGCCAATGTATACATTTGTAGGCCACTAGCAATAATTAGAAATTAAAGTATTGTAATATTATTTCGTATTTTCAGTAAAGCCTCTCATAACCTCACTTTAGGTAGGTTCATTTATAATGTAAATAAAACGTTTATCGGGAAGTAATGGTTTTGACTTTGCTATAAATATCTCAGTTCGGAATATGTGTGGTACTGTACTGGTTGACTCAAAATCTTGTGAACTGAGTTTCATGATAAGCTTTCTTTGCGTAAAAAATCTGAAAGTTGCAGACTCAGATATGTGTAGTATATGGTGAACTTTGTAGTGTAGTTTGAAAATGGTACCAGCAGTTTTAAGATGGCAATGAAGAGGGAAATGGGAAACCACCAAGTCACTGGCAGTTTTGTTTGAAAAGTTGATGGAAATGCTAATTGAATCAGACATGTACCATGTCTGAACTTTTCCCAGAAGACTGCCATACTATCCTATATGATTACGATGTCAACAACACAGTGTATTAAAAATGACGAGAGGATTTTAAAAAACTAAAGTTAAGGCATAATAAATACCCCATGTCAAAGGTAACTGCGTACGAAAATAGCTTAAAATCATCATAACTTTTTTAACTTACCTTTTCAGTAGCCTTTATAAATGCTTCTCATTTTTAGATTTTTTGCTATGTTGTCACCCTGACACCATGTTAAACCAATATGAGGGGTTTTACGTTATTAAAAATGGTTGATTTTGAATTGTTTTTTATTTGAATTATTAATGTAAATTTGTATTGTAAGGGTACACAGTAAATCTATATGTTTAAAACTGTGATAGGATTAATATGTATAGTACCATTTGGGTACTATTTAGTTTATAGAGCACGGGATATTGTTTACCTAAATTAGATGCCAGTTATGTTTAAAAGCTTACGATAGTGTATAGATGAGGCTATATGGTATATCATTACTTCCAATTTTATTAACTAGAGAATTGTTTAAATCAACCAGATTTTTCCTAAATTTTAAAACCTTTAAAAATATAGTTTAACAACTCTTTATAACAAGTAAGTATTTTTAAAGCTTTGGTTAATGAAAGGATTTAATTTTACACTGTATGTTATTTTAAATACTCTCCACTCTTGTTGAATTCGATATTTCTTAAACTAGTACTTTTTCTCTAGTGGTAAAAATTCTGAAGGTTATCTACCTAAATGACTACAACAAACCTATAACAGTGAATAATAACAATGACATTATAACAGTGAATTTAATCTGAGATGGCAAGATTTATTTTGCTTGGTTATGTACAATAAAAATTATTTATTTTTTAGTATGGTGGCTCTAAAATACAGTCGACCTCGGATATAACGCGGTTGAAGGAAGAAAAGTATATGAGCGCTGTAAACGAGATAGCGTTGTAACCGAGTTTATAGTAAACGAGTTTGTAAACAGCGGAAATACTATATGTAGTGAAAGAAAAGCATACTTTGTACTGTGCACATAATGACTATTTTATTACATAAATTACATAATTTTGAAATATATTTTAGTTAAAACTAATAGAAAAAAAGTACTGTACAGTCTAGTATGTATATATGCAATGCAATGCATACAGTTGTGAGGGTTCATGAGATTGAAGTTTTCCCCCCACTAAAGCGTACAGAGTGTATGTGTGTGTGAGAGAGAACATTTTTGCAGGACTGATACAATTTACAAAATTAGACTGCAACAAAATTCTAAGAAAGGGTCAATTTCTATTCTCAACCTTTATTCTAAAAATAGAACACAAATTGTATTACAAGTGAGAGTGACTGTAGGTCAGCAGCTTAGAAAACTGCTAAGAGAACCAGTGGGACAGAAAGAAAAAATGTGCGAGTGAGAGGTCATGTCCCCACCTCCTCTCTTTTCCTTCACTAAAGCCGCCTCGGTGGCCTATTGGATAGCGTACTAGGCTTTCAACCCGAGGACCCGGGTTCGATTCCCGGCGAGGGCTTGGCATTTTCATATGCTATAAATCATCCCATCGTCTGCATTAGTCCAAGTGTGCACAATAGTCAAACGTTAAACACCAAAAAAAAAAAAAAATTTCCCTCACTATCACCGAGTAGTAACAGTTTCTAGACTCAGATTGGCAGACTCTGTGTCACTGAACTGTTGGAAGGAGCTGGATTCTCCTTCATGCATGAGAAATTACTAAGCGGCTGGACTATAACAGCAGTGTGACAGCATTATATCTGAGTTCACAAAGCATGGTAACTGAGCATAAAATACACGTACACTTAATATAGAATATTGGGGATATTATGAAAATAGCTTTATAACCGAGTTAGCATTCTAACCAAGGGCGTTATAACCAAGTTCGACTGTATATGAAATTGTTTTTTAAACAATTAAGAAAAATATGTCTAAACTCAGTTAAACACAAATTAACATATCATATTTGAATAATTTTAAATTAGTTTTATATGTCAAAGGAAATGGTATTGTTAATTTAGTAAAAATGTTAGAAATAAAAAATATTGTCCATAAGCAACATTCTTGTTCACTTTAAGAAACGTAATTTCAGTTACTAATTTATTACTAGCTGCCTACATTGCTGCGGTTCAGTCTGGTTCAGATTAACAATGTATTTGAAAACATTGAAATAGAATCGTAAAATTGTAAATTGTAAATGAATTGCAAATCCAAAACATTGAAATAAAATCGGAAATTGTAAATAGATCGTAAATATGAAATATAAAAATAGAATCATAAATTGTAAATGGATCTTAAATGGCATTGAAATAGAATCGTAAAAGTGGAAATTGTAAAATGGATTGTAAATCGAAAAAATTAAAATATCATAAAATTGTAAATGGATCGTAAATCGGAAACATTGAAGTGGAATCATAAAATATACAATAAAAGCTTACAGTAGTGTATAGATGAGGCTATATGGTATATCATTACTTCCAATTTTACAAACTAGAGAATTGTTTAAATCAACCACATTTTTCCTAAATTTTAAAACCTTTAAAAATATAGTTTAACAACTCTTTATAACAAGTCAGTATTTTTAAAGCTTTGGTTAATGAAAGGATTTAATTTTACAGTAAGCATAGTGTGTAATCCTGTGCGTAGTTTTTAATCCTTTAGAAAGCATAGTGTGTTTCTTTTACGTCCAATAATGGTGCTGTTATTTTGTGTTAACATATGTTTACCTGTGACATCTATATAATAGTGGGTATATAAAAACAAATATATAAAAGCATGTGCGTATTCAAATGCAATGTTGTAGCAAAGTTTCAAAGCAATCGGTGTAGAAGTGTTGGAGATTTACGATTTTGAACAAACATTTTTATTTATATAGATATAGCAGTAAGTTGACGGTTTCCCATCTCCAACGCATATATAAACCAATTAACAGCAAAACTATGGGAAATTATACCTACCTTGCATTGCATGGCGGATATAATATTGTTACGTGGTCTTTATTTTAATGAACCATTCCAATGTAGTAAAGCTATAAATATGATGCATAAACAAACTTATAGAAGTGTAAACAGAAAACAGTATTTTATATCGCTGTATAATAATATAATAACATACGACTGCATGTTAAATATAAATATATTGCAGTAGTTGTTTATATCCTTTTTGCCCACCATTAAACACTGAAACATTGCTTTAGCAACATTTGAAAATATTTCATTGCGTAGTTGTTATTTATGTATGTAACAGAGGCTGGGATTTGTAATGTATTCATTGCTTTTCTATATCTTGATGGGGATATAAAGCAATAGCTTTCATTTTACAATAACTTATGCATTTTAAGTCGACTCAAAAGCATATCCTCCAACAAAAAACTAAATTGTAAAACCGAATGGTATGTAGAAAATGATACTAAGAATTGGAAAACATATTTACTTCCTCTGTGTTCCAATACTCATTTTGCAGTACTGGGAAATTAAATAACAGACTAACTCAAGAAATGACATACAACTCTTAACAAAAAAAATGAAAGTTTTGTAAGCCAAAACCAAGTTTAATTGTCAGGAATCAGATGTAAACTTAGAAGAGAGCCTATAGTTATATTCCATATGATCAAAGGACATGTTGGCAAATTTCCGTAGTAAGAAAATTCTATCAGACGAATGCTATAACAAACGGTGATTAATAAGGACAACCTGATATGTATTACGTAATGAATGCTGAATAACAGTCAGTGAACATAAGTTGTATAGGAAAATCTCACGACTGATGGTCTAGTATCAGAAGACGTTTCAGTAGGAAACAAATGCAAATAATATAGTAAAAAGAAATTTAGATAAACATTTTTGTCACAATGTTTGCACAACCAGTGTTCATAGAAACATTCCGGAAAATATATAACTGCTTATGTACGTTTCAATTTCACCACGTCTTACGAAATGTTAAAATTATTTCAAATTTCTATTTAACCTAATATTTTACAAAACGTAATACTGGTTAAATATTTTTCGAAACTGCGGGATTATTAGTATAGTATTTAACAATCTGTATGTTTTTTCTTATATAAAAATTATTTGAATTATATATACTTCCAATAGTTATTTTCTTTTCTAACACTGTATGTTAACTTCTATAAACAATGCAAATGTTGATTCATTTTGTAAATACAGAATTATTAATTACGACTTATTTTTAGCTTATTGTTATCTAAATGTCATTAGCTAAATGATCTGATATGAAACATTTAACCCCAGTAGAGTAGGGTCTGATATGTACAAGTCGATATTACCAGTTCATATTATATTTTTACATTTGATTTGTTTTAGAATTTATTTTTGTATAAAAACATGAATAATTTAATTATTTATTTTAAATCGTATTTGTTTGTAATTATAAATATTTTTCCATTTCTATTACTGTAATCTTTGTAAATATAGCCATACGTCCTATTTCGAAGAAAGACAGGCCTAAAATTATTACAATATTACATAGTGTCAATTACGTGTTTTTTGTCTTATCTTCATGATTAAGGTTAAAAAACAAAATGAATGGTAAACAAATCTTGAAAACGTTAAAAATATTAATTTGGCCATCTTGGTTGAACATTTACTTGACTGTATTGTAATTTTCCTTCATTTTTTTATTTTTATTGTATAATGAAATGATAAGATAGATAAATGGCTAATCATATATATATAGCAATTTCTCTGCCTCTAATGTGCATGCAACATCAGTGTTCACGAGCAGAAAGTAAAGTAAGAAGTGCTATTTATTGTACACGTAATCTTCGCTGGCACAGCAAATACTATTTAGGTTATCTCAACGTAAAGCAATACGATTGTACAAAAGTGAGTAAAAAAGTAAATCTAAGTGAGTGAAAAAATAGTGGGGTGCAAAATTTGCTCCTACTGCTTGTCGTATGCACAAAGTGTTACAAGCTCTTTTAACCCTTATTTCATTTTAAAATGAAAAATAATATAAAGACATATATCTGTTCTAGATGAAGTATATTAATATTTATTTGTAATATGATGTGTTATATATATTATTCAGAAGTTAAAAGACATTGTAACTGTTCCTTTTTAGTGGACAAAGAAATGATGTTTGATCTTGCCTGGTAGATAAATAGGTCTTTGTTGTTAATAAAAACTTGCCTGTTTAATGTTGTTCAGAAAGATATATTGTAATTAACTTTAAATTTTGTGTTAAGCAATTAAAAAAATGTTGGAGTTTGTATTAGTTAGATATTACAATTTTAATCGGTTAATTATTATTTTTTAATTACAGGCCAATTACCTGAAAACTGAATGAATATAAGAAATACATTTTTGTTGTTAATGATTTTGGTTTTGAATTTTTCACCCTTTTACATTTTCATTATATAATGACTTTGATGTTTTCTGAACAGTAGCAACAACGAAAAAGCTCTTAGAAAACTTTAGTATTATGCTTAATTGTTTTAAAATTTGTGCGGCAATTCTATGGAAATTGTTTTTTCATAATATTAAAACAATTGAGCCTGTAACTTTAACGTAACGGGGCTTAAGAAACGTTCTACAATATTATGAAACTTGTATGAAGTAGTGATAGTACTATTCACAGGCCTCTAAGTAGGTTCCTTACCTGTTCTTTGAAAACCATTTGCTGGAACAGCTGTCATGTTATTTGTAACTACTGAAAATAACCATCCCTATGGCATACTACAGAATTGTGGGACCATTGACAGGAAACACTGCCTCCTCCAACCCATTCACATCTTTTGCCACTCGGCCATTAAAGAGTAACAGTAGGGATATTCTGATACTAATTGGCATCAATATTTTTCTTTAATACTGGCGCTATCGGTATTGATACCAGCACTTAAATATTGTATGGTGATATCAGTCAATATTGTGTCACATTTTATTTATGTATCACATTCATAAACATAGAGAAGGTTACTCAACACGCAGGAAATAACTATTTATGAAACAATGTTGTCTGTCTGGATATGTTTTTCTTATATTATTATGTTATCTTTATCTGATATCAGTAACCACTTGACATATATCTGAATCAGCAGTACATTCTTGCCTTGATATTCTAGCTTAAGTCAATAATTGTCCGCTGTACAGTTGTATTTGATATACTGTTGTGTTGGCAGCAATGTTGCGCTGGTGGCGCATGCATGGTTTCCCATAATTCTGTGCAGGTATGATGCCGCTAGATTAGTTCCATCGTCATTGCCTTGCCATTAATCATGGCTGTTCTGTTTTCCGTTTGCTCCAAAGAGAAACGTTCAGTGTGTCGGTATTTGTGGTTGGAAGGTGTATCAGGGGCCGCAATCCATCAAAGACTTTCGACACAATACAGGAACAGTGTATTTCCAAAATGGAGTGTTTATGAATGGATTGAAAAATTCAAAAATGGTCGCACTAATGTTACGCATGACGAAGGAGCCGGACGACCATCTGCGGTTATAAATGAGGACAACATTGAGCGTGCACGTGACATGGTTCTGTTAGACAAACGAGCCGCCTTGGTGGCCTAGTCGATAGCGTACTGGGCTTTCACCCCAAGGACCTGGGTTCAATTCCCGGCCAGGGCTTGGCATTTTCATATGCTATAAATCATCCCATCGTCTGCATTAGCCCAAGTGTGCACAATAGTCGGACGTTAAAAAAAAAAAACAACAAAAATGTTAGACACACGAGCGACTACTTATGACATGTCACATCTTCTGCAAATTAGTCATGGTTCTGCCTTCGAAATAATCCACAACAGATTTGGGTTTCACACATTTGTCAAAAACATGTGGATCGCTATGGTAACGAACACGACATTTTCTTAGACAGAATCATCACTGGTGACAAAACATGGATCCACCATTACGAACCGGAGAGTAAACGACCAAGTATGGAATGGAATCATCACAATCGCCCTGCAAGAAAACATTCAAAAGGCGACCATCAGCAGGAAAACTGATGTTTAGTTTTTTGGGACTCACAAGGACACAACAATAAACAGTGTGTTATAGTGAGATGCTTACTGACAGACTGAAGCCTGCAATTCGAAGCAAACGCCAACACCCTACTGTCAAACGGTGGTGTGTTGTACAAAGTATGGGTAAACAAATTTAGGAAATATGGTTATTTTACCTGCACCAATGTTTAAGTTATATTAATACCACCAATCCTTTATGTTAACATTGAGGTTTACGTAGCTCCCCCTTAGTTGGAAAACTATATTAATCGGTAAAAATGAAAACTAAAAGCATATAACACTGGTATGTATTTCTGAGTTTAATTTTACATATGTACAAGTTCTTTACATGAAATACTACTTAATACAACACCACGAGACTACTGCGTCTGAGAACCATCACCATTACATTGCAGAAGGTCGATTATATTGGCTACAGATTAATAAAATATATGGCAGTAAACTAATCAGTAACAATTACTTGTATAAATTTCACAATAAAATAAACTTCAGCTACACCTGATACTTATTCATATAGGTAATATATTATACTACAACAGTTATTTCTAAATTTAAAAGTTGTGCATTTTACACCATAGCTTCTTAAGCTAAAAAACATTTTTTTTTACACAAAAAGAGAATAAAACAGGTTATATGTTAGAGATAATGAAAATTCATGATAAACACTATACTAAAAATGAGTTAAAATGCTATGACGTTACTTTCTGAATATTCCGTTTTACTTTAAAGAAAGCTTAGAAAGTTACTACTACGCTGATCTAAGAATAAAATTACAATACTGATTTAGTTATCTTGCGTTTCAATAATAAAATACAACAATCCAGAGTAAAAGTTTGGTTTTGGAATGTACATTTTAAAACAATGTTAATAAAATTTAAAAAGAAAGAAAGCTATGAACTGGCAACGAAAATAACCAAATTTTAAGTAGGCTTCTGGAATGTATGATCACATCAAAAAAAGATGAATTTAAAGTTGTTACAAATGGTGGTAGTTCCTTAATCAGTAAACTTGCGGTTGGGGTTACGGCCGAACAGAGCACTTCTGATGTCAGGAATGAGTTGCTGGGCGATAAGATCGAGACGGGATTCAAGAGTGTTGGCGATCTTGATACGACCTCGTTGTGTCAACAACTCAATGCCTCCGCAAGTATCCACAGGTAAGTAGCTCTCACTGTCAATCTTAATGGACAATTCTTTCCCTGCTATTTCTTTGTATTGTACTTCTACACTGCTGATTAAGCTGTCAGCAAGAGGTTGGTCGATTTCACGCACACGAACAATGACTGAGGGTTCTAAGAGCTGAAAGGTAACCAAAAGTTAATTATTTTATTTTTAAAAGCAAACTTATTATAGAATTTGGTTAATATATATTATACAACAAATTTGGCACTAATATACACTGAATAAAAATATTAGCTTTTAAAAATTAATTAAAACAACTTATAGCAAAATGTTTTTCACGTCGATTAGCCGCCTCGGTGGCCTAGTTGATATCATACTAGGCTTTCATCCCGAGGACCCGGGTTCGATTCCCGGCCTGGGCTTGGCATTTTCATACGCTATAAATCATCCCATCGTCTGCATTAGCCCAAGCGTGCACAATAGTCGGACGTTAACACCACAAAAAAAAAAAAAAAATGTTTTTCACGTCATTACCAATTTCTTTAAAGCATTCAAGAATGTTTAGAAATACTACCTTTCTATATCAATGAATTTACCTGATATCATTAAACATAAAAATTCAACATTTTTATAAAATATACAAGCTATACAAAACACATTTTTTAACATTTTTTTTATTTTGCATGATACAAAGTACTGTACATATAAGGATTATTTTCAAATTCTTTTTATATTCTTCTTCTTTTCTGCTAGGATTATTATCACTATGTTCAGTATAATGCTGCCTTCCCTAGCTTCGTCAATTCTACTTTCGTTGATGCGTTTCGGACTCAATAACAATACCTAGAGTATAGATATAGTTTTTGAAGATGGAGGTTCTCCGAAACGCGTCAACGAAAGTAGAACTGACGAAGCTAGGGAAGTCAGATCAATATACTGAACACAGTGATTATTTTCAAATGTTACCTTAACTCGGTTCAAAGACTTGGATATGCATAGTTGAAAGCAGTGTGACACAAAAATTGTGAATTTTAAATCATTTGTAACTTTGTAACAAACTGATTACAGATAAAATATCTTGTTATTGTTGTATACACACAGATACGCCAATAGAATAATCTATGCTGCCAATGTAAAAGAAGGTAGGGCATGTGCAGAACAGTTTGTTAAATGAAAAGCCAACGATTTGGATTCAAAACTATTGCTAGACTTTCTGTTTTCAGACTTGAAACTGCGGACATGTTAATCAGCACAGCTTACCTGATTTGTTTTGTTAAGTAGGGTGCATAAGATCAAAACTCTCTCTTTATTTGTTTCACCCAACTTTGGGGTACACTAAATCAATCACTTTTTAATGTTCTGTGCCTTCCTCGTAGCCCAGTATTGCTTCATTCATTGTGATCTTGCTTTTCGAACAAAACTATTGCATATTTTTTTTAACATTTATTTTTTAAATTCTACAAATGTTACTTTTATACATAGTTCCCACAGTTGTGCAGCATCGTATCATAGCCCAATAGTACATTTTTTTACTTATCCTAATAGAAATCCTAACGCAGAAATTGCTTTAGGTGCAGTTTTGTACAGTTGACTTAAGACTGAAAACTAAACATTAACGATAGACTATAAATTTTGAATTTTCTCCTTTTATATTCTGGTGTCAAGTGAATGCATCAAATTGGTTGTTATGGGGGACAAAATTGATCGCGTCCGCATCACACTTTAAACTGTACGTGTCCCCTGGGTAGTGCTAAATGATCAGCAATGATGGCAAATGTTTCCCAAAGTCAACTCCCTGGCCTCTACTGGTAAGCAAGATCAAAGATGGCGTGAACCAGCGGAAGCCATTGGAAAACAACAAACAACAATTGGCTGTTATTTTAGGCAGTCATCCTAAATATGTTTTGTTTCCTCTTTGCTCGCGTTATTAAACAAAAAAGTAAAAAAGATCCATTTTTATTCCTATTCATTATATTAGGACTGTAAACTTCACATATTATGTTCAAAATTAGAATGTTTCTTACTGTCAAAAATACTGAACATATATCTCACAATGAGCATACTGAACAAAAATCTTAAATCATTATAAACACTATACCAATGACACAGTTAACAGCTTGTGTACAGGACATGCTGGAAGCCTACCTATGCAGAGAGTATTAGCAATTTAAAAATTTACTATAAAGAGACCTTACTTACAAATAACTCATGTATTAAAAATCTGAAAATATTTTAAGTGTACTACTTACTCTACAATATAATATTACTGAATATAAATACACAAACCCCATTTTAATAAAATCTGTAAATAATCTACTTTGTAATTCTCCACTTTTTTTTAGAAAATTTCAAAATAGTTTTTTTCAAAAAATGTCCCAAGAATTTAGATAAATGTATACTTATAAGTACATAAAGCCCCGTGGTTAATGTGGCTCAGTTGGCTCCGAGTCTTTTTTTTTTTTTTTTTTGGTGTTTAACGTCCGACTATTGTGGACACTTGGGCTAATGTAGACGATGGAATTATTTATAGCATATGAAAATGCCAAACCCTGGCCGAGGAATCGAACCCGGGTCCTCAAGGTGAAAGCCCAGTATTAGTTTGATATAACTAGGCTACCGAGGCGGCTCTCAGTCTTTGAACTGCAACCTCAAGGTCGTAGGTTTGAGACACATTTACCATTTTCGTTAACACTGATCGTCATCCTCATTAGTCTTAATGGTGTTAAAAATGTTTATAATAAATAAATAACACTGTACCTGCAACAACCCCTGAACCATAAGTAATTTTGAAACTTCTCCGTACTTCGCGTTATTACGAGTTACTTCTCCAAGCCTCTTACGGGCTTCCTCTAGAACATTGCTAACATGGTCTTCTCGTACTTTCAGTACTTTCAAACGGGCTTGATTCAACATGTTAGATGATTGGCTGAAAGTAATGGTAAATCAATAAACGATTACACAATAAATAAAAATTAAGAATGAAGTACCCTATTTAGTAAAAGAAATATGACTATATATGATATTATCTTTTAAGCTCATACCAAAAATAAAGAGAGAAATTGTTAATAATTAATGTAGACTTCAACAGAAACAAAATATAAGCAAAATTATATAATAATTTGTAATTATAACTATAATTTTCTGTTTTTGTATCTATAATTATAAATCTAGCTAATATCATATCTAAAATAATACTTAAACTATCATAAGTTTTGTTCCTAGTAGACAATTATTAAAGTGCTTTGTAAGTTAGTGAGATTAAAATAAATTATGTTTTTTTTTACAATGGTATGAATATGAGGTGTGTTCAGAAAGTAACGAGAATTTTTAAATTTCACGGGCTTGGATGCCCTTGAAGTATGATAAAACTTTCAGCTGTTTTCATTGTTGACTTTGTCTGTGACAGCCACTAAGGTTAGACGTGTTTTTATGAGCTCAGCGATTTTCGTTTGTTAAAAGAAATGAATCAAAGAATTTGTATCAAATTTTGCGTAAAAAATGGAATAAAGTGTGTGAAATGTTCACAAAGGCCTATGGGGAGTCTGCTATGACTAAAGCAAGAGTTTACGAGTGGTATAAGCATTTCCAAGAAGGCCCGTGAAGACGTTGAAGATGACGAACGCCCTGGACGCCCCAGCACATCAACAACCGATGAAAACGTGGAAAAAGTGAAAGAAATTGTTATAAACAATTGCCGAATCACAATTAGAGAGGTCATTGATGATGATGGCATATCGATTGGATCATGTCATGACATTGTTTCCAAAGTTTTGTGTATGAAACGCGTGGCAGCAAAATTCGTTCCAAAATTGTTGAATTTTGAACAAAAACAGCAGCGAATGGAAGTTGCTCAGGAATCACTAAATGAAGTCAACGACGATGCAGAATTACTGAAACGTATTATAACAGGTAACGAAACATGGGTTTACGGATATGACATCGAAACTAAGGCTCAATCATCCCAGTGGAGGCATTCTGGCTCACCAAGACCAAAAAAGGCTCAACAAGTGCGGTCGAACGTGAAGGTTATGCTCACTGTGTTCTTTGATATTAATAGTGCATCATAAATTCCTGCCACCAGGTGAAACGGTCAATAAGGAGTACTACCTACAAGTTCAACGCCGTTTGCGTGAAGCAATCCGAAAAAATGCCCAGATCTGTGGAAAAACAATTCATGGTTTTTGCACCACGATAATGCACCAGTTCACACTTCATTGCTTGTTCGCGAATTTTTGGTCAGAAACAGTACTGCAACAATGCCCCAGCCTCCATATTTGCCAGACATGGCTCCGTGTGACTTTTTCCTATTTTCAAAAAAAATAAAGAGAACTTTAAAGGGCCATCGTTTATACAGCCGTAGATGACATTAAAAGCGCATCGCTGAAAGAACTAAAGGCTATCTCAAAGATCGAGTTTGAGAAGTGTTTTGAGGATTGGAAGAAGCGCTGGCACAAGTGCATAATCTCTAATGGGGACTATTTTGTAGGCGACAACATCAATGTAGAAGAATAAATAAATATTTTGTTCAAAAAATTAAAATTCTCGTTACTTTCTGAACACACCTTGTACATTACATTATACACATTGGATTCTATACAAAATCAGTTTGCAATCATGAAATCAATTTTTTTTTTAATTTAGGAAGAAGTATTACAGAGAAATTAAACATGTAAAAGTTAATGACTAATAATTTAATCAATAATTGTTGTACGATATTGGTATGTATACAAATGTTGGAATAAACCATGGTATTGTAGCCAGTTGATGAATAACTATTTCAATCAAAACATTATTGATAAAATAATTTAACTTTATCAACTAATAACTTTAATTATTTTAATAACTAAACAATTATTTTAGGCATTAGAGAAATAAAAGAAAATTTAGCAGATTACATTTTACTGAAATAAAATATACTTTAATCTGTTTAGCTATCTTTGGTCATAGAGTAAGTCTGAGATAAATCATGAAATGTGCTATCAGAAACTTGAATGACATTTTATTAAAAAAAAAATTAACCAAGTTAACGCAATTCAGATTAGATAACAGTATTTTGTTGTTTAATATAATGTACTACATTTGGGCAGAATATTATACCAACACAATTTTAAAACTTAACTTTTTTACACAAGTAAACTGGTACAAATTTAGAGAAATATCAATACTGATTATTAAAAATTTTACAAAAAGTTAGCAACACCTATAATATTTATTTTACTTCAAAATAAACTCAATGTTGAATTCACCCAGTGTTACTAACATTGGCACTAATCCTGGAAATGTGAGTTTATTTTTGGAATCATCTGAGCTGCTCTTCACGTAATGAAAGCATTGACATGAATGCCACTTTTATTATGAGTATGTAAAAATGCACAGGAAATTGGGTACAGTAAATGCGGTATTATTTCATTATTGAATGTTTCAGCATATTGATGAATGAACTCTTGAGTACTGAGAATTTAGGTACTGAGTCACTGCAACTACCTAAATCATTCAACTTAAATATTTTGGTGTATAAAAGCATTTTCATAAATAGTCTTTCCCTTTCCTTATTTTCAGTCTATAGGCCTAACATGTTCATCTTATTTGTTTCACTTCTACGTGCTCTGTTACAATTTCCTGATTTTGTATTTAACCAATTTATTACATAATAAAATTATTTAATTAATTGAAAAATCTATTACTTTTAGAATAATTTTGGAGCAAATAGGTGTATCTTGAGCTATGTATCTTCCGTTGTATTTTTATAAATTTGAAAATGAAGTGAGAAAAATGAAGGAAGTTACAGTACTTATACAGTAGTATACGACAAGGCTTATACTAGATTTGTATGGAATTCTACAGGCTATAATTCTGTCACTAAATCAAGACAACACACTGAACAACTTTTTCAATACAGCAAGCCTCCATAACAACAGAAAAGGAATTAAAATCTAGACCATAACGAATAACATGAAGTGAATTAAATTGCTGATAACTCATGATACACTTGTATCAGTATAATCTGTGCAATACTGCCATGAATTTTAAAGACATCAAGAAATATTACCTATATTTAGCAGAAACGTATTATATTTATGTACAAAGAAGGTTCCACTTTATGCAGTTTTTACAATATAAAAATAGTAACATTTTTTTTACTTGTGAACAAAACCTGTCATTATTTGTTAATTACATTTAAATGGTTTCACCGTTGTTCCTGCGTGGGCAAATGTCGCTAAAAACAGCATGTTTATTTCTTTTTCCAGGATTACAGTGCTTCATTATTATAGCTATTTATGTTGTAATAAATGGATTAATTTACACTGTATCAAAAGGAATTCCTGGTACACAGTGTACCAGGAATACACTGGGTTCACAACACAAGAAACCCAGCCCAGCAGTTGACTAGCAATCATATGATCGAGAACTAATATGTGACTCGTGATCACTACTAATACATTTAAGCTTTTAATGTTATAAGGAATTAATTTATATTATATCAAAAACCAAATTAACTACTTGAGTGTACCTCGACTACTTTGATGTTTTAGTTTTTAAAAAAATTACTTTATATTTCCAATCAGTGTATTTACACTTTATTTTTAACTTAATTTAAATTAAACAAAGAAAAGCGAGCATAAGTACAAAACTTAAGCCATCACTATGATAACATTAAAATGTATTATGTAAAATTTACATTTTTTTCTGCAGCTCTACTTGTTTCTCCTTTCTTTCATAGTACTCCATAATCTTAAGGCGCTGATGTTGGACCAATCTTCCCTTTTCAATATTAAACTCTTCTTCCGCTTTGGCATCAATCTCTTCGGCTTTTTCATTGGCTTCTTGCTCAATGAAAGCCATCATGTGCTTAATCTAAAAACAAATGTATGTATTAATGATGATACTAAGCTTATTTGCAAAAAAAAATAACCTACTGTGGTCTTTCATCCCGTGTTCATTGCCTATCTGATGTTTCTAAGTGTTTGTGCGGCAACTCTGTAAAACTAAGAGGAATGCAAGACATTATGCAATAGAGTTGAAAGTAGCTATTCTTTAAAATGATATCAACTGAGGAACCTGTTTGTCAACTTGATAAATGGCCTAGCTGTCAATAAGAAATGTCATAAGAATGTGTAATATGCTGAGGGTGGTGGTTTGTGTTACTTCCGCCACCCTTGCTTCTTCAGATGTCAGGTCGCAGAGCTGACGTGTGAGCTGTAGGCCCAAAGTTAACCTAGCTGCCTCGGTGGCCTAGTTGATAGCGTACTTGGCTTTCACCCCGAGGACCCAGGTTCGATTCCCGGCCAAGGCTTGGCATTTTCATACGCTATAAATCATCCCCAAAAAAAAAAAACCTACAGTTAACCTATTCAGATTTCTTTAGGTATGTTTTTTTGTCAATTTTTGCATTAAGTTAACTTGCTTAACTGGCTGCTACTTCCCTACAATCTAAAACTTTATACTTTTTGTGAACTACAGTGGAAAACTCCATTTATGAATTTTGTTTCACCCACTGTATGTTTACTGTGTCCAGACCTGTCTACAGATAACAAACAACGGACAGAGAAATCTGATTAAGCTGAACAACCATCGTTAATATAAAAATATTCTGCACAACTCCCACTCCTTTATTCTATTCTGCTATATTAAACTAATCTATAGCACTTGTTTTACTTACTGTAACAAACTTTATTTTTACTTTTTCGTATTTGTGTAATATACTGCATTAAAGAATAAACTGCGTATTAAAACAGTTAATATACATTCTTATAAAGTTAATTGACGTAACTACAGGAAGGTTAGGTTAAGTTAAAACTACATTACTTCTTCATGATTAAGTCACCATAAGAATTTCATACATTCTTTATGTAGTCAATGACATTTTAAATTATAAAAATATTCCTTAGTAAAAACATCAGCCCTGAGTTTTCCGAACTGTTTACCAGTAACTGTTTACTATTTAGCTGTCACAAACAACTTTTTTTGTACTGAAACATGTTGTTTAATTTTGCCTTCTAATAACAGATTAACATTTTTTAGAAGCTAGAAAAACAAAAAAGCTACAAACTTACTTTATTACCACATACATTATGTTAATTAGGTGAACAAAACTTGCTAATTATGTTCATCTATTCTTAGTAAGAAAAAATGAATAATAAATTTAGCATGTAAAGATTGATGTTTTTGGTTGTCATAGTGAGGCACCATAACATCCACTTTACGCCACTATAAATTACAATTTTCAGCCATTTTTTATAGAACTATATACTGATGTTCGTTTTTACTACCTGCCTCAATACTAATTACAAAGGTTAGTACTTTTTAAAAAATACTAGTTATGTACGTATGAAGTGAGTCAAAAACCCAACAGCCAAGTCGAGTTAAATTATCAAGTTCTTTTTAAAAAAAATATTATTGTCATTATTAATAATTAGCATTTAATTTATTGTTTTCACCATTAAAAACACATTTCTCACTTTCACGCGATAAACATGAGGTTTTGAGGTTATGTTTGTCACTTATATTTTAATGTTTTTGTAACGTCCCATTGTTTCCGCTCTTTCACATTTTGGATTATTAATATTGGGTATAAAAAGTGTTTAATGCAAAAATTACCAAAAATTGAAAAAAGTCCCAAAAACTCAGTTTCACTCTTTAAGCATATCAATCTGTTGTCCGATTGCAAAAATAAACAATTTATCTCAATACAGAAAAAGTTGCTTTTGACCAACAAAAAATAAACAATTATTAATACTTTTCCTATTTTCCAAAGCAAGTTTCATTTCCATTAGCTTCCACCTTTATGTATCACGCATATGTATGAATTATCAAGCATATATACTGTGTACGATAATGTTTATAGGCTAATAAATAGCTCAATAACTTCGGTTTATGTGTATAGTTTCTGTGTTACATAGAACATTGTATATGTAATAAAAGTGTAGTTTATCAGTAAACTGATTTGTTAAAAAAATCTCTTGTCTAACTACATCTGACAGGCTAGGTACTTTGTGAGTGTACCTACAAGTGTAGTACTTCTAAATAATTTTCAAAAAATTGTTACATTGTCAGTTTTTTAGTTCATGTACAAATTTATACCATAGTTTAAACTATACCTGTTTACTCCTCAGAAAAATGGTTACTTTCAGAGGAAATTTAGATAGGGTTTCCTTGGTCAAGCTATAAAAATATGGTTTAGTGTGTAAAGTAGGTAGTCAGTTTGAATGTATTATAATAATTTGGGTTAGACCTATTATATAATTTAAACTAATTATTTATTTATTTAATATATGCCAATTAATATAAAATGCTTATTGATATTTTGCGAAATAACTTATGCCCTAACAGTTATAATAGATTAGACTAGGGCCTAGTTCCATAATATGGATATTTGAAATTGTTAAAAAAAATAATACATATCTTTGGATAATAATAGTTACCGTTACAATTCTTTCATTATTGAATTAAAACTTAAATTTAAAAACTCAAAAGTATACTGTTTTACATTTTTAGTTGATTGACAAGGAGCCCTAGCCCTGAAGATTCAATCCATTGCAAATTTTCGCATTTCCGAGAATATTGAAATGTTTATTTACCTGCTTTTGTACATCTGCGTCGCTAAGAGCCATTTTGATTAATTATTTGGTAATACTGTTTAAAATATTAAAGTAATTTCGAGTAAAATTTTCACAAAATGTTCACTACACAAGAAACCCAGCCCAGCAGTCGACTAGCAATCATATGATCGAGAACTAATACGTGACTCGTGATCACTACTAATACATTTAAGCTTTTAAAAAAATATTTATTATTGAAAATTTATATTAAAAATCTCTCTCTTAATAACTTTAAAAAAATATATAATGATTTAATTCGCATTAGTATTAAGAATAAATAAAGTTAAAGACTCATTTGATTTTACGAAATAGGCTTTCACTTGTCTAGGCCAGTCCAGTTAAATATGGCTGATTTCTTGTTGTGTTTTGCTAAAATTTCATGAAACAAAGTTATAATTAGTTACAACTGTAAGTAAAATTGAAATTATGTGCTTGTTTTTATTCAAAATATAGAGAGTTCTTGA
Organism: Callitettix versicolor; assembly: GCA_022606455.1. Lineage (NCBI taxonomy): Eukaryota > Metazoa > Arthropoda > Insecta > Hemiptera > Cercopidae > Callitettix > Callitettix versicolor. Next base: position 7,581,667 of record CM040189.1, on the reverse strand, counting down.
CTTTATCTTTTGGTAAGTTTAGTCTTATTCAGAAATCTTTTAAGAAAAATATGTTGTGTTTCCATCGTATCAATTCTGTCACCTATTTCGTCCCTGGCTGGGCTTGTTCAACTCAAATTTGGTTAATAAGTTTGAAAACAATGATATTAAACTAAAAATAAATTTCAGACATAAATTTTGCATATTAAATTTGTTGTTATAGGCAAAATTATTGTATGATGACTAAGAAGTTTGTTACCTTATTGCATTTACCTGAACCTTATACAACCCCATAATATTAACACAGCCCTTATTCTTTGTAGTACCTACAGTAAATATATTATTCTGATAGGTTATAGTTATTTAGACCAGTAAACAAAAATGTATAATTATAATTTCAGCTGTTCAAGTGCTAGGGCAACATACATTTTTCTTTTTGTTTTAATTATGTAAACATCAATATTAAAGTAGGGCTAAGAAATATAGGCTAGGCTATCTGTGCAAAACAATGCTTTGGTAAAACAATTTTTATTTTGCAATGCGTTCTTGTTTTCAGTTGTCGTTTAAGTGATTAATTTGTAAATCTGGGACTGATAAAATAATATTAAAATCCTGCCTTAGAATGTTGTAACAAAGTATAACTACAGTAAATATAAAAAATAGATATACCTATTAAACTAACCAAATTTTTCATCTTAACCTCACTTAATGTGAAGTTATTTTAGTACTATTGCTGGGTTTTTACAATGCCATTTTCTTAATTGATGTTATCTGATCAGTTTAAAATTGATCAGTTAAATCTAAAACTTTATTCAGATGGTTTATATAAAATTGAGTCAACATTTAAAATTAAAACGTTGAATAATGAAGTAGATGTATAACTGTAATTTACTTCCTGAACTTTTACTACTCCAGTTTACATAAACTGAAAATAATTTTACATAAAAAGACTTGGTTTCTGCAATTATTATTTTTTTGTACTGTCAAATTTTAGTAGGCCTATTGTAATCAAAACCTTGCAGGTTTGATCATGTTTAACAATCATGATTTCTAATATATGTATGTATATATATATATATATATATATATATATATATATATAATTTATTTATATGTAGCCCTAGGCTCCTGGCCCATATAAATTCTGGTAAAGCCTATAGGTACTATAAGCAATAATTTTAAAAATTGTATCATAATATTTTATAATTATTTTAACACTTAAATCCATTTTATTTCATTTATAATATTGGATTTAAAATGTTATTCAGAGTGTAAACAAAGACATGAAACTTGGCTGTCTTACAAATTTTATTTAAAACTGGTAAAAATAGTTATATTCTGATCACCAATTCATTATTAAATTTTGAATTCAATTAATTTGTATCACCATGGAACTTTTATTCATAATAGACTAATACAAAATATAGTTAACCTCTTATGGTATTAGGAACAATTTGTTCTTTGAAACTAATTTATCTCTTTATTTGTTTTTCCCAACTTCGGGGTACACTAAATCAATCACTTTTTAATGTTTTGTGCCTTCCTCGTAGCCCAGTATTGCTTCATTCGTTGTGATCTTTATTTATATTATAAAGATCATTAATATATATATGATCGTTAAACTAATTTATATTATATTTAAAATAAATTAATCAAACTTAACCCACTTATGAAAAGTTGGCCCTCTACAAGTGGATTAAATTGTGAAAACATTTTATAATAATCAAAGGGAAATCAAATATAAATTATTTAAATCAGCTCTTTCTATGATAGTTTATTTTTTTTTTTTAAATATATCAATTCCGAGTGTAGGCCTAGTTATTATTGTATAACTAACCAATAGCCTAGAAATATTGAAAGTAAAAATTATCCAAATTTTGTCAGACAGCCAAATATGAGGGTGATTCAAATATAAAAGGTTTTTTTATTCATTTATTGATAAATATTATACGCAGGTAAAACCTCCATTGTTTCTTTACCTCCAAGCTGCAAGCTCTCCACATTTTTGCCAGTTCGCTAGAACACTTGGAACTGTTTACTTGAATACACTAGCAAATTTACCATGTATATTTGAATAACCCTCATACTACTTTTGTCATACAGCATGTATAATAAACATACTGATTTTTTTTAAGATCAGCATAAAAGTTATTTTCTGATAAATTATTCTAGTTGAAGGAAAATATGCTTGTATTTACATAATTGTGTGATGATGTAAAAATGAGAATACAATAGGCCTTTGTAATTGAGCAGAATGGCCTTTTAGTTATAGCTGATATTTAATGATTTAAAAAATTTGCTATCAGTTAGGTTTAGTATATATTTTAAATGTATTTTCTTAGTCCTACTAAAATTCTAGGCTATGTAATTATATAATTTAAAGTTTTTAATTCAGACGATATTGTCGCGTTGTATATAAAATAAATATTAGTCCTGTTTGCTAAAAAAATTTTATAATATGAAATGTTTCAGAGAGTGGCCATGGCCAATCTTAATTTTCAACAACCACCGAGAAGTATAGCTAACCAAGGTTTAGCCAGAAGTAGTTTCGGGTCGAACTCGTTATCAGGTCATGTCACCCCTACATCTGGAATGTTTCCCGGCTCAAGTAGTTCCTTCACTCCCCAACAGTTATCACCAAACCGTAACTTGCCTCCTATGGCAAATAGAAGTCTATTTGGACAAAGAGCTTTCCCAGAGAGGAGGCCAGTTCAGGGATTAGGCTCTGTCATGCAAGATTGGTAAAGTTATTTTTAAATTGAAATCTAGCCTAGACTTGGTAGACAAATTTCTAATATATATGTGTGTGTATATGTGTGTGTGTGTGTGTGTATATATATATATATATATATATATATATATATATATATATAATTTATTTATATATAGCCCTAGGCTCCTAGCCTATATAAATTCTGGTAAAGCCTATTGGTACTATAGGCAATAATTTTAAAAATTGTATCATAATATTTTGTAATTATTGTAACACTTGAATCCATTTTATTTCATTTATAATACTAGATTTAAAACGTTATTCAAAGTGTAAACAAAGAATATAATATGGATATTCAAAGTCGTAAGTCAATATAATATGGATCTAATGACGTACGAGTTATGTATAGGAAGAATATAAGTGCATAAAAACTAAATATTTATTTTTTTTATATTAATGCACTTAGGGACATATGTGAAAATCGTTATTTCACCGATTTTTTTACTTGTATTGTGTGTTATATCATTTTGCTTATAAGATATTAAGGCACAGAAGATAACATTTATTGTAATAAATATTTATTACAATTTATTTATTGTAATAAATGGATTTATTGTAAATACACAAGAAATTAGATTTTTAGCTATTTATTACTAACCTATATTATGATGTCATTAATTTTTGCATGAATGTACTTGCATGTTCACTTTAAATGGATTTGCTTGTATGTTTACTTTGTAACAAATTTGCTTCACTAGATTAATAAGGATTTTATAATAAATCAGGTATTATCGTAAAAGTTCTTGTTCTGAAAACATCATTCGAAAAAATGGCCGCTGCTAATTCTAACTTTTTTGTAACTTACCGTTGTTTCCATGCTTTATATTTTGTATTATTAATATTGGGCATATTTTGAAGAGTTTCAGTGCACAAATTATGAAATTTGACAAAAAATCCCTAAACTGCATTTTTACCCTTTTTTAAAATTGTAACTTAATAATTCCATGTTATTTATTTAACTTTTGCTATTTTTTATTTATATAGAACAAAACTTGACATTTTAAGAGTGGATTAACTCTCATTCTCAAATGCCTATCTTAAAACATTATCCAATATATTTTAAATGTGAACTATATCTCAGGTTCCTATTTAACAAATCATACTTCCAGAAAGTTTAAACAGTCATTATTCACTATACCCCCACCTCCAACGTATGTCATATTTAAATATCTCTTTCTTTATATGTTAATAACACAATGTATAAAGGTGCAAAAACTACAGCAAGTTTGCAAAAAAATACAAAATTAGATAACATGTTTTTCATCATGAAAATGATTAATTAAATGCTTGTTATTAATAATGACAACAGCAAAAACTTCTTTTAAAGGAAAAAATTAAGAACGTAACTAACACGATTGTGCGTGAAGATCCAAACATGGTTTTGTATCAAATATGAATACATGAACTCGCAAACTGCACTTTTGATACAAATCCGTATTAGCTTCGTCACACAATAAACTTTCATACAAAACCATGTTCTTGTCTTTTTTTAAAAAAAAGTTTATTGCTTAACTTTTGTAATTTTCACACTTTTATATTTTATATGATTACTAATGGACATGAAATAAAGCATTTTGGCATGGAAAAATACTAGTAACTTTTGATACCATTTTATGTTCCATGCTATAGTAATAGTTAGGTTATGGAGGTTATTTATTTTTTTCAGGGTTAAAATTGCTTTTCCGACCCTTCAAATTAATTGCTAAACAATTTCTAATATATAAGGAACAACATATTTAAATATTACATAAATTTGAGATGAAGGGAATGTTGAATAATTATCGTTTAAATAAATTGTAAAATGTTGGTACATGTCCCTCTCATTAGAAAAGTCATCTTACTCAAACCTAACCTAACAACGTTTACCTTAGAGTAGTAATAATATTGTAAATTTATTTTGTCAATATTGTTTTACCATTAAAACGTATTTTCTTGAATTTTATAACAAAATTATTATAATAGTAGGTTATGGTAGGCCTAAGTATTTAAATTTTGTTAAAATTAAGGTATATAGGGTGGTGGTAAAGATTATTTGGCAATCATGAGCCACTTCTTCCATTTAAAAACAATAACATTTTGAAAGACGTTGTTTATTTTTGCTTTGTAACATCGGATTGACATGTTTAAAGAGTTGGATCAACAAGATAAGGAAACAAAAGATCCTAGTAGGCTTGTATGCAGAGTACTTATCTCTCAGTCAAAGTGCAGGTTATGGTTGGTTGGCAGCAATTATTAACAATGGTAACTGTATTATTTTACTGCTAATGCTAAGTTTTAAATTAGTTTGTTATGGAGCTAGCTAAGTAGAATTATATAAATAATTGCTTATCTCATATATTAACAAGTGATTTTATAATTTCCTTCAAATTTCAGTACATAAAATAATGCATTCTATGAGTCAAGTGGTTTACTAATTATCTAACAACATATTTATTCCAGGAGTTCAAATCCAATGGGAAATATGGGAAGTTTTAGTATACCACAAAATAGGTCGTACGGTACACAAGGAGGTATTGGCAGTTTTCATTCCGTATTTGGTGGCAGTGGAAGTGGTGACGCTAGTACACCTCCTTTATTAGACCTATCTGAGTTCCCTTCACTAACAAACAGAGGGCAAGGCGATTCAATGCCTCAGCCTAGTACTATGCCTGGAAAACAACCTTATGGTAAACGCTAAGTTACATATATATTCTTAGGTTTACATAAATAGGTAAAGTAATACATTTATATAAATGTAAATTCTTAAAGTATATTTTCTTAGACTACAAGTGATTGTTAGTTACGTGAATTTAATTATGACCTTGAAGAAAAAATACTTGCAGTGTATACACAGTAAGTTTATATATTGCATCGGTTATTTAAAGTAAGACACGAGGAAGGCTGTTGTAATTACTATAGCAAACAAACAGAGATATACTGTTGATTATAATATTAATATTGATTAATAAATTTAAATACTAGCAGACAATAATTAATTAGGCCTACTGTACTTATGAATTCACTGACTTACTAATTTAGTGCAGGCTTGTGAAGGCAACAATATGAACTTTTTAGGTTAAACTATAACAGACAAACAGATTATCTTTTGAAAAGACCAAAATCATGACAAACAACAAATACCCAAATAAATACCTTAAAATCCAAGAACAGAAAATAGAAATTGTAAAAGAGTTCAAATATCTTGGTGAATGGATTAGTTGGAATGCAGATGAAGGCAAGGCAATGGAATCCAGGAAAAACAAACTTGAGTTGGCCTTCCAATTGACGAAAGAAACATACAATAAGAAATCCAAAATTACATGGGGGTCCAAAATTAAACATTATAAAACAGTGATCAAGCCGAAAGCACTGTACGCAGCAGAAACATTAACTATGAATCGCATAGGCCAGATAGAAATGCTTGAAATAACGGAAAGGAAAATCTTAAGAAAAATTATAGGAACAAAATTTCAGGATAATAAGGTAGTATATATAAGAAATGAAGCTCTCTATAAGAAAATTGAAAAACTGTCAGATACTATGAGAAAAAGGAGAATAAATTTTTACGGCCATCTTCTTAGAATGAACTCCAGTAGATTGATGAAACAGGTGTTTGATTTTTTCCATAATCGTAAAACAAAACCGAACTGGTTTAAAGAAATTGAAAAAGACCTAATAGAATTAAAAATTACAGAAAATTCACTGCTTGACCAAACTGCTAAGATAAGTACCAAGGACGAAAGAATAAGATTCCAAGATAAAACCAAAATAAGACCTAAACCTGTCATTTCGGAAGATGTGAGGAAAAGATCGGAAAGAATGAAGAGCTACTGGGAACAAAGAAAAGTACAGCGCGCAAGAAATGATTGATTCAGCGTACCCCAAAGAGGGTGAAACGAAAAGAAGAAGAAGACAAACAGATATTCAGTTATATTAGGCTATAGTATATTTTTCCGCATCAGCAGAAAATAATCCTTTTATTATTACTAACATCATGGCTCTTTTTATCGGTTTGTTGGCACAAACAAATTGCTTAGCTGTTTTACTATATTTTATAGGCGATAATTGTTTTGTAATTCGATTCAGTTATGTAATATATTCAATATGGTAGAATCTCGGTAATCTGAACACAGTAGGCATATAATTAGCTACAGTAGCGAAAACATTTTATAATACGCTTTATAGTCCAAGATTATCATCATTCCAGAATGTCTGAATATGCTGTATTCAAATAAGTAACCGTGAAACGAGTTGAAGTAATCAAAAGTAACTGGAAAAGTATTTTCAAAATTAATACTTTATATTTATTATTCATACAAATTGCTTCAGTAGCCAAAAAAAAAACTAATAAACAGAAATTAACCAAACATATTTTTTGAATGAGATTCTTCAAATCAAGATTATAATAATTATCAGCATTGATGAAGGCCCATGATGCAGTGACAAAACTCAAATCAATGTCTTCATTTGTTTCCTTATTTGTGTGTATATACAAAACATCTTTTTTTGTACATCAGGAGACCTGGATTAGTTGCGTGGAGTGTATAGTAACAGTTGGTGTTACATAATGCTGCTAACGGCATTACAACAATCTTTTTTTTTTTAATGATAGAACTTACGTAATGTATCTGAAAGATCGGCCGTAACCTGCAATCTAGAGGGGCGTTTTCAATTGATTATTGAGGATGAAACAATACGTGGAAACCTGCACCATTCGTTTACTTCATACTGGCCTTTTTCAGAATTTAACACTGTATTAATTACATATTTCCACACATTTCAAAAAATGATTACAGTATAATTTTTAACAGCACTTGCAGAAAGCTAAGAAATCGCTTTTTTACTATTTCGAAGCAGCCGTGCCTTTTAGTGTTGCTTACTCATTACTGGGGTTCAAAATTGGAGTGCAGACAGATGTGAAAAGTGCACGAATCTATTATGAAGAATATACAACATCGTACAAACATGACCCACTCTCACCACAGTTAAACTATTATTAGCCATACTTTTGTTTGATAATCCAAACCATTTCCGGTCCCATTTTGTTTGGAATTCAATTTGATTGTTGGAATTTGTTCAAAATTCAAAACAACATCGAGCGGAAAACAACTTGTTTGAGAGGAGTGGAATGGGAATCAGTTTTGTACATTGCTGCCATCCCAATCTTTGAGCACATGGTTTTGTGCTTGCTAATTGACCAAATATAATTAAACTGCACCAAGCTTTACTGAGAATTACACATATGTTTGTAGTGTGTTTACGAGTTAAAAATAAAAAAGTAGTAGTAATAATTTGTATAGCAACCATTGTATTTGTTTGTTTATTAGAGTGTACTTTATGTACAAACACATGGCCACAGCAGGGTCTTCATTGGGATTACTTTCAACCTAATTCTTTGCTTGAAAAGATAATTATATACAACCTACATTCAGGCGATATATATGCTGTTTCCTTCAAAAAAAAGTGCAGTTAAACAAACAATACCTCTGTAAACTTATTCATTTAAAATGTAAAATTAGAATATGCTCGTTATAAGATGTGTACAATTTGAAGTAACCAATTAAAATTATCATTTTTAAGGTTAAAGTTAGAAGGTAACAGAAGTATAGTAAAACTGTAGTAGAAAGACTTCTGGGAACAGTTTCATAACCTAGTTTTTAAAAAATTCTGAGTCACTTAATTTTTGGGAAATTTTCTTTACTTATTAAATCTAACAGGTTTGAATGCCTAATCAATAATCTGAGAGCCACCTCTGGTCCGAGCTACATTTTATATCATGAAATTTTGTTTGTATCAGTTGGAATGGTGAAACAACCAACATCAGAGTCTAGTGAGTTCACGATGAGTAGCGAAGACTTCCCTGCATTGCCTGGTACAGCGAGTACAGAGGGTCCGTCTCCTGGCAGCAGTGTGGTGAGTTCGAGTGAGAAGTCAGTCTCTCAGACAGGTTCGAGTGAAGTCTCGACGCAACAACAGGACCTCGTCAACAATAGGCTAGCGATAAGTAACGATAAGACACAGGCGTTGAAGAGAGGAATTCAGACTTCACCTGATGGTATGTTATTCTGTTGGCCAGTAACCAAATCGAAAGTAGTAAAAGTGAAAATAAGATTTACAAGCTTTTGTTATTACATTTATAAAGAGTTTGTTATTGAATGAAAAAATAACTTCACTAGTTACTTGGCCTACTAACCATACCTGCTCATTAAAAAAATGCAAACAAAATTAATTTCATTAAAGTTTTAAACCCTAACCAGTGATCAAGGGATCAACTGCAGTGATCCCGAGTTATAAAGCTAACTACAGTATATCAGGATATGTAAAAGTATGCTGCATCGTAAAGAGAACAGGTTCAAACCTTGTATTGGCCATTGATTTTTCTATGCAACTCAGTTTGCCTGTCTGTGGTAGAGGGAATCCACCTTGAATAAATGGTGGGCTCTTCAAGTAGAAGCTGATGTAGATAGATGAATTCGTTGTAAGTTGCATGGCGGACCAAGAGTTTTGCTACTTTTTTTTCTTGCTATATACTGTTTGTCTATGTGAAAAAATAATTTTCATAAAATATGTTTATTTAACTGAAAATATATTAAAAAAAACAAACCTTTTCATCCATATAAAAAAGTCTACGGCACTGAAAGGGTTGCTTCATATGTTATGCCTGTCCATATATTTACAAACAGTCCAAGTAGACTCAAGGTCAACCAACCACTTGCTATCATTGATAAAGATACTCTGCATTGGGATAGTCAGAATAATTCACACACACACACACACACACACAAGTGAACTGCCACTGCATCGGCGAAACACAACTTATGTATGTAATTATGTGCTGTATCACTAGTCAGTAACAATTTAGCACTTATTATTTTCCTTTCTACTAGGTTTTTGTGTTTTCTTCTTTTCTGTTGTTTTTTTATTTCTATCTGTTTTGTTCTTCTCTGTCAAATTTATAAAATTATAATGCGGTTGCTCTGATAAAATTACATTACACATTGAAATTATTGTTTGTAAATATGTTGTTTTCGAATGACTTCCGCTGGCTCACGCCATCTTTGATCTTGCTTCCCAGTAGAGGCCAGGGAGGTCTCTGCTTCTCTTCATCTGATTTTCTGCAGACCAGGAGATGGTCCTTGTTCATGATGGTGTGTGGGCATTCATACAATGTGCAGTTGTCATAGTTTAATCTTAATTTTCTTCAGGTGTTCATTCAGACAATCGTGTCCAGTTGTCAGCCGAAAGACCGCGACAGATATCCTCCTCTGGAGGTCCTTGCCCCATACAAGTTGAATACATTCTCATAAGGCTTGTTCTTTATGTCTTCCTTGACTTTGTTTGTAAATTCAAGATAAGATGTTCGCTTCAGTGCACTAATCCTAGCCTTCAGTGTGAGCATTCTTTTTGGTTTCTGCACTATAAGGGTTCCTTGTTTGGCCAGCTTATCTGCCCGCTCATTCCCTTGTATGCCTACATGTGACGGGATCCACTACAGTACCAATTCCTTGGTAATGTGTTTAACTATTTTGTATTTCTTCCGGATCGATTCTAACATAGAGCCTGCAGATGTGTTGTCAGCAATTGCTTATAATGGCAATTTAGAGTCAACTAATATCACTATGTTATTATTCAACCATGGCCTCGTTATTATTTGCCTCAATGCTTCATTGATTGCAAATAACTCCGCCTCAAAAATGGTGGCGTCCGAGCTTAATGCAAAGTAGTGAGAAAAATGCTCACAGAATATTCCCGCTCCTGTTTCACCTTTGATTTGTAAATATAAATATAAAATTTGTTTGTAAATATAAATTAATATCATGTTTTAGGAAAAGTAACAAATATCCCTGCAAGTATGGTGAAAGATCAATTTGGAATGGTGGGGTTATTAACGTTCATAAGAGCTGCGGAAACGGATCCGAACTTAGTGTCCTTGGCACTAGGGCAAGATCTCACGGCTTTAGGGCTGAACCTCAATTCTCCAGACAACCTTTATACTACTTTCGGTGGACCATGGGCGGAGATGCCTTGTCGACCGCAAGATATTGATTATCATGTCCCTCCAGAATATCTTATTAACAGCGGTATCAGGTAAGATAAGTCCACTGTGTTTTCTTAAACAGGCTGCTTAAGGGAATAGTAATTTGTGTACTGTCATTTGTATCCGTTAAAATTGAAAAGAAATAATCACAATAGAAACCATTATACATAGAAGTGTAATCATTACACAGGTATACCACTACCTTAACGAAAAACATTGACACAAATCGTATAAATGAACATTTTTATCAGTGAAAATCAAATTTCACACAAATTTATTTTGGCAGTTGCACAAACAAATTATCCAGTAAAATCTGTACATCCGTTTCAGGATAGCCTAGTAGAAAAATTAATTTAAAAAATAATGTTTTCAAATTTTATTCATAATATGAACTTTTAATTTATGCAGAGTTTTGAGTGTGAATTCAGATTTTAAGTGCGTAATAAAAAAGTTTTTTTTTTATGATAACCGCTTTTTTGAAACAGATGAACATCTTTTGCTAAACTGTCAAATCTGTTGTCAAAATCAGTTTTTGTGTCACTAAATAACCAGTTCAGTTTTAAAATTGCAAGTCTTAGGTCAGGGAAAATAAACACACAATGCCGCACCTTACATTAATTAGGAATTACAGTCTATTCCATTTTATTTGACAGTGATAATAACCTTTTATTTAGTGTGACGTAATCCAAGCACTTTTAGATATTTAAATGTAGCACAAACCGTGGTGTTATTTTTTAAATGTCAGTTATTTTTAAATAGTCTTCTTCTTCTTCTTCTTCCAATGGCTCCTTTTGGTTCACACCATTTTGGATCTTGCCTCCCAATACAATCCAGGAAAGTCCCTTCGTCCCTGCTTCCCTCTATCCAGGCCCTCGCAGATCAGTAAGTGATCCTTGTCCATAACATACACATCTTTTGAACAAATCTTGCACTTGTCAGAGGTTATTAGTCTCATCCTATGAAGATGCTTTAAGCCAATTATACATGTTTCCACCTATTTTATAGTCAATTAACTTTCTCAAAAGTTTTGCTGTCCATACTGTATCATAAGCACCCTTGAAGTCAATGAAAACTGCCATAACCGATTCTCCCCTGTTAAAAGAATCCTTAATGCTTTGTGTTAATCTTCCAACCTGGTGCATTGTTGTATAATTCGAATTATTTTTAAATAGTATCAACTCATAGTGTTAGTAAGAAAGGGAGATTATCTTTCATAGAATGTCAAACTTAGTGTTTATATTGCCATTCGCGTGCAGTGACAGGAGATAAAAGAAAACTTTCCGTGGATCTGAATGGCGTTGAAACCATCTCTGACTACAATTAAAGTTAAACTTTCTATCAGCCAGAGTGTACTATCACTGTTCCAGATTTGTTTGACTGTAGTAGAATTTAGCTAACAATTTATAATTGTGTCGGACCACTAAAGGAAATTAACCGAGTCTAAAGTGGATTTAGACAGGTTTTGTGAATGTAAATTTTAATTTTTTTTAATTTGATGATATTTAAAGAAGAGGTTATTCAATTTTTTCAGTTAATTTAAGAAAAGCAATTATAGTACCAAATTTGAATCATATTGAACCAAAATTGTGAATTTCCCCTCAAGTGTGTTCTAGAAGCCCGAATCAATGCTCATTTTATAGCCCTGGATCTGGATATTACCGTGATGGTTGCTCCCAATTATTCCCGCCTCGGTGGCCTAGTTGATAGCATACTGGGCTTTAACCACGAGGACCCGGGTTCGATTCCCAGCCAGGGCTTGGCATTTTTATACGCTATAAATCATCCCATCGTCTGCATTAACCCAAGCGTGCACAATAGTCGGCCGTTAAACACCAAAACAAAAAAAAAAAGTTCATTTTCCAGTGGATGTTTTATATGCTCAACTCCTCATTTATATTTTAAATAATCATTATTGTTACAAGAATGATAGAAATAATATTATGTGTATGTTATTTTATATTAACAGACATACATAGACGAACTCATTATAACACAAATAATCTAATGTTCGTTCAGTTTACATAAATAGGAACAGTACTATTACCACACCTTGTACAAATATACAGTGTTCTATGTTTTATACCTGTATTACTATGTTTTGTTAATAATTTTCAAATAATTTTATTTTCAGAGAAAAGTTGGCGCAAATAAAACTTACGAGGTATAAAGACGATCTACTATTTTACATGTTTTATACGAATGCCGGTGATTTTCTTCAGTTAGCAGCTGCTGCAGAATTGTAAGTTGCGATATTGTGTTTACTGATTTAATTATCACTTAACAGCTGAAAAGGGAGCAATTTAAAGTTACTTGTATAGAAAGTATTTGGTAATTGTTTACTATTTGGCCTTCACAAGTAACATTTCTGTTGAAATGTATTATTCATTTTTGCTCGCTAAAAACGTATTTACGTGTTTAAAAAGTCAAAAACAAGAAAAGGTGAAAAATGTGTACCTTTATTTCCACGCATACTGTGTTAGTTCAGTTAGTTATGTTAGTCTTAATAACATAACAGTACTAACGTTGCACGCATTCAAATGCGAATGTAGTAAATATTGTTAATTTTAATTTACTGACAAAAAATTTTTAGAAAATCAGAAAAATAGCTTAATAGTTGATGAAGATGTGGGTACACTTAAGAAGACAACCAGATTAGTTATTGATTGGATGTAATGAGCATGTGTAGAAATACAGGAGTTTGTAATACTTGAAATTGTTACTTCTATATTAATCCTTCTTGAAGTTAAGTGTGGACACTTGGTGCTGTCAAGAACAAAGGAGAATCGTGTTGGTTGATGCTATTTCGTGAGGTTATATGTTGATTGATGCTTTTTCGTGAGGTTATATGTTGGTTGATACTATTTCATGAGGTTATATATGTTGGTTGATGCTATTTCATGAGGTTATATGTTGGTTGATGCTATTTCGTGAGGTTATATGTTGGTTGATGCTATTTCGTGAGGTTATATGTTGGTTGATGCTATTTCGTGAGGTTATATGTTGGTTGATGCTATTTCGTGAGGTTATATGTTGGTTGATGCTATTTCGTGAGGTTATATGTTGGTTGATGCTATTTCGTGAGGTTATATGATGGTTATATGTTGGTTGATGCTATTTCGTGAGGTTATATGTTGGTTGATGCTATTTTGTGAGGTTATATGTTGGTTGATGCTATTTCGTGAGGTTATATGTTGGTTGATGCTATTTCGTGAGGTTATATGTTGGTTGATGCTATTTCGTGAGGGTTATATGTTGGTTGATGCTATTTCGTGAGGATTATATGTTAGTTGATGCTATTTCGTGAGGGTTATATGTTGGATGATGCTATTTCGTGAGGGTTATATATTTTTTGAAAAAGTTAGTTTTAAAGCGTTGTTTCTGCAATAGTTGTAAGACCAGTAAATGACTGTTTGCAGATATCTTGATTATTTAGGATTGATATGTTGGTTGATCCTATTTCGTGAGGTTATATGTTGGTTGATGCTATTCGTGAGGGTTATATGTTGGTTATTGCTATTTCGTGAGGTTATATGTTGGTTGATGCTATTTCGTGAGGTTATATGTTGGTGGATGCTATTTCGTGAGGTTATATGTTGGTTGATGCTATTTCGTTAGGTTATATGTTGGTTGATGCTATTTCGTGAGGTTATATGTTGGTTGATGCTATTTCGTGAGGTTATATGTTGGTTGATGCTATTTCGTGAGGTTATATGTTGGTTGATGCTATTTCATGAGGGTTATATGTTGATTATTGCTATTTCATGAGATTATATGTTGGTTGATGCTATTCGTTAGGTTATATGTTGGTTGATGCTATTTCGTGAGGTTATATGTTGGTTGATGCTATTTCGTGAGGTTATATGTTGGTTGATGCTATTTCGTGAGGTTATATATTGGTTGATGCTATTTCATGAGGTTATATGTTGGTTGATGCTATTTCGTGAGGTTATATGTTGGTTGATCCTATTTCGTGAGGGTTATATATTTTTTGAAAAAGTGAGTTTTAAAGCGTTGTTTCTGCGATAGTTGTAAGACCAGTAAATGACTGTTTGCAGATATCTTGATTATTTAGGATTGCTATTGATGATGTGTACTTGGTTAGGTTTTAATTTTTTTCCTCTTACTGAACTAGAACCAGTGTGTTAGAGTTAGAGGTAGTCTGTTGTAGTGCACACCTTAAGACTGCATATTCAAGACTGCAGGTATTCCGATAAGCTTTACCCTTTCCATTAATGCCGATACTCATCCTCATAGTCTGATTGGAGTAAAGTATGAATTTAAATGTTATACAGCTTAAATGGTACTATATTGAGCTCTGTCTTCATTGCGACTACAAAAGCTATCTCATCATTTCAGTATCACCCTATATTTTCCTACTCACCACTCTAAGTGGATTAAGGCTGCCTAATATTTGTTATGATACGGTTGTAATGTATTACCTTACATTACACAAGAGCCGCCTCAGTGGCCTAGTTGATAGCGTACTGGGCTTTCATCCTGTGGACCCGGGTTCGATTCCCAGCTAGAGCTTGGCATTTTCATACGCTATAAATCATCCCATCGTGCATTAATCCAAGTGTGCACAATAGTCAGACGTTAAACACAAAAAAAAAATATAATGTATTACCGTATTTCACCGATTCTAAGATACACATTTCTCATAAAACTAAGTGCGTCTTAGATTTGATGGCATCTTACATTTGATGTGGCACTAGGTAATCCAAAAATACGTTTATTTTGATATTCCGAGAAATGAACCTTTGTTGACTGAACAATAGAACAAAGCGCACAGCTGCAAGATTATTCGCTACAATAGCCCCTCCCAACTGATAGAATAGGTTTTCACTGCATAGAATTAAAGTAGCAGTGGATATAGTGCAACAGTCATTCAAGCAATATTGCGTAACTAACGCACTGGTCTCTTCGGAAGATGACATTTTATGGGAAAATCCTGATAATGGCTGTTTTAGATAGTGCCTTGCTCCGAGTCTAACACACACTTAAACTTACAACACTACACTTACGACTTAAACACATTACACTCGCACTTACATTTAGGGAGGCGATAATAGCCTTAATGTGTTTTTTGCCTTAAAATAACAACAACAACAAAATATTGAACTAGAAACATACGATTTTATAATTCACAATCATAGTAAATCAGAAAATTTTTGAATGTGAACTATCAGTTATAAAATCTTTATGTTTGTTATAGTTTTGGTCAATCGCATCACCAGTTGTTTAGAAATTTTGTACAAAGGTACTTTGTGTAAAGCCCGAACGACGTATGTGTAAGATTTTACCCCCATTAATTTCTGTTTCTGATTTAACAATGACAAATCTTGAACTGTATATACTGTACTATACTATAGAGTATAGATATAGTTTTTGAAGATGGAGATTCTCTGAAACGCGTCAACGAAAGTAGAATTGACGAAGCTAGGAAAGGCAGATCATTATACTGAACACAGTGATAATAATCCTAGCAGAAAAGAAGATGAATATAAAAAGAATTACAAGTCTTGAAGTTTTTGCTAAATGCATTGTCGGATTCTTTTGAAATTTGGTACAAAAGTTCCTCATATAAAGTCCAACTACTTGTGTAAAAATTTTTTCCCATTCACTTCCATTTCAAGATGGTGGCCTTTGATGTAATGATGCAAAGTGTAGTTGCTAAGTTTTTCCTGTAATACTGGCTGAACGGCAAGTCCTTTTTTTAACGTCCGACTATTGTGCACACTTGGGCTAATGCAGACGATTGGATGATTTATAGCGTATGAAAATGCCAAACCTTCGCCGGGAATCGAACCCGAGTCCTCGGGGTGAAAGCCTAGTACGCTAGGACCACCGAGGCAGCTCCTTTCATAATTTTGACCACTCCATGGAGAAAGAGTGTAAAATTTCCAATAAAGTTGGTCCAGTAACATTTTTCCTAATTTTTTTTTTTTACTTTTTCACTCTGGGAAAATATAGTAGAAAATATAATGTTAGAAATATTGGTTTTTTTTATTTGAATGTCTACATTGTTGAAGACTAAATTATCGATTTAACTTTCAGAAAGATTTATTTGCAAGCAGTTTTTTGGTCTTCTTTTTTAATCGGGATTTTTCCAAAACGAGTTATTTTTTTTAATAAAACTATACTTACTCAAATTTAATCCTTAAACATACAAACTACACATATAGATAGGTTGCCATCTCTACAAAAAAATTTGGGCCTGCCAAAAAAAACACTGAATAATTTTCTTAATTTCTGAAAATCAGTTTATTGTAATTTTTTCCAGATATCAACACATACTTTGTGATTGTCCTTCAAATGTTTTATTTTAACTTCTTTTATATAATTTAATTGAGTGTGATAAGTTTATGGTTTATTTATTCTTTGATTAATCCTTGTCGCAATAAGTTTCCGGTAGGGACACTTAAGTGTTTGTCCCTGGAATCTAAACACTTAGGAATTGATAAATTTTTTGGCATTTTTTTCACATGCTCAGACACAACTGTGTGAGCCCCTCCTTTTAATCAGGCTTACGGTGATTGGAAACCGAGGTTTCTATTAATTCGTTTATGTGCAGATATACAAGAGAATGGAGATACCATATGGAGGAGAAAGTATGGATTACACAAGCACCTGGGCTCGGAGCGGTAGAGAAAACAACAACGTACGAAAGAGGGACGTATTACTTTTTCGACGCTCAGAACTGGAGAAAAGTACCTAAAGAATTCCATCTGGATTATAGTAAACTGGAAAATCGTCCCAACGTACCTCAGGTTCATCTAAACGCTGTATGACGATACAGACGGACAATATTGGTTCTGGTGGTTCACAAAGAGTTCTCAGGTTTTTGTTATATTTTTTTAATTTCTTGAAGAGTTTTTCTGAGTAAAAAATTGAGAAAACCATTCCTGTAAAAAAAAGTGAAGTCTGCATAGTTTTATAAATAAACATTTTTGCAAAAGGTATCTTTTTTTCAAATGTGAACCTAAAACTTTAAAAAAAGACTTTATATTCTCTTATAGGGTATGTTGTTAATTATTTTCTTTAAGTTAAAGAAATAGTGCGAAAATAAAAATTAAAGTGCAAAATAAGTAAGGTTCGGTGTTTTCATTTTATCCTGCTTCTCTTTACAGTGTGTGTAAGTGTTCAGAATAAAAGGAAATATGGTTTCATGAAATTGTTTTTAAACATGTATGTTTGTAATTAAAAGTGTAATTTATTGATATTAAAATAAAATAAAATGTGACATATATTGGTCAGCTGACAAAAATACACTGGCAGTGAATAATTTAAATTGTTTGCTGCCTCGGTTATTTTTGACCAAAAAAATCACCTCGGATCCTCTTAGTTTGACCAATTTAGTATATGTAAAATGTGTAATTATTACCTGTAATGCAAATACGTCTTAAATTTCTTCATTATTGAATCATAAATAATGATTCAATAATCATTATTGATGGGCAGCTACGGGATTAAAAAAATATTCTCTGAATATTTCATACGCTATAAATCATCCCATCGTCTGCATTAGCCCAAGTGTGCACAATAGTCGAACTTTAAACACCAAAAAAAAAAAAAAAAAAAAAAAATGGAAGTCAAAAATTTAATTTTATAGATATTGCAATTTCTTCAATGAATTAATGGAACAAGCTATCTTCCCTTAAAAAGATTCACCTTAAATTGCCAAACCAAAGTATTTTTTTAAATCATAGTTTGCAATAACATGTTAAAAAATTAAGATATTTGAAAGAACAAACTAACACTGTAAAAATAAAAATATGAAACTGTTTGAGGGGCTATTGTAGCGAATAATCTTGCAGCTGTGCACTTTGTTCTATTGTTCAGTCAACAAAGGTTCATTTGTCGGAATATCAAAATAAACGTATTTTTGGATTACCTGGTGCCGCATCAAATGTAAGATGCCATCAAATCAAAGATGCACTTAGTTTTATGAGAAATGTGTATCTTAGAATCTGTGAAATACGGTAATACATTACATTTTTTTTTTTGTGTTTAACGTCCGACTATTGTGCACACGGGTTAATGCAGACAATGGGATGATTTATAGCGTATGAAAATGCCAAGCCCTGACCGGGAATCGAACCCGGGTTCTCGGGGTGAAACACCATCAACTAGGCCACCGAGGCGACTTGCTTATCAACTAACAATATGAACAGGGTATAGACCGATATTGACTCAGCCGATATACAACATTGCTTTTTTCCTTACTGTTAACACTGATCCCGCATCCTGATTAGTCTAACTGGCATAAAGTAGACTATGTCATTTCGTAAGGAAAAAAATGCAAAAACACCATGGTGCATGTTGATTTTAACTCAGAACGGTGGCATAGTAAAGAAGTAGAAGCTTAGTATTCAATTCAAATTAAAATCAGAAATGTATACACTGCGATGTGATATTGGTGAACATTGTTACCTTTACACAATTAAATTAATCGCACAAAAACACTGCAATAACTTTATAACTTGTTACTATTCCCCGAAATCCAGTTATAAAGCTATCCAGAAGAAAATGGCCTAGTTTCACAAAATCATTTCCAAAGATTTTGGTAATATAGGCTATATATATAGGTTCATGTCTCAAGTCATCAAAGCACATTGAAATTAGAGTAAATATATTATGGTTTCCATTTAAAAAATGAGAAATTAAAACTGGGTCTTATAAACAGCTGGGTCCATTTTTAAAAATGTCTGTTATTATTGAACAAAAAATAATGCATCATGTTTTTTCTCTTTTTTATTTTAATTAGGATAATTTGTTCAGAAACAAGACATGATTTTTATTTTTGGTCCAATAACAGAATTATATTCTTTATTTCTTAAAAATTATAATTACATGTATTTTATTATATAATCTTATATTTATTGTATCAATTGTTATTTTAATTTCAATTTGTTTTGAAAACCCAATAAATTAACATAGGTAGTTATTAACAACGTAACTTGAAATGTATTATAGGCTATTAGCTGTTTAATGAAATCAGTTAATCGTTATGAATTATTATAAATGACAAATTAGCATAGCTAATTTTTATTTTTTATTTTTTTTTTTTTTTTTTAACGTCAGACTATTGTGCACAATTGGGCTAATGCAATGATGGGGTGATTTATAGCGTATGAAAATGCCAAGCCCTCACCGGGAATTGAACCCGGGTCCTCGGGGTGAAAGCCTAGTACGCTATCCACTAGACCACCGAGGTGGCAGCTAGTTTTTAATAACATAACTTGAAACATATTATAAGCTATTAGCTGTTCAATGAAATCAGCTAATTGTTACTTATTATTATAATTTCATTATTGTAACGTAGCCACCGGACCACATATTCAAATGATTAGGATTATGACCTATTCTTCCCGTCAGTGGTCTATCAACTCACCTTGTAAAGGCTTACCGCGGTTTCAAAACTATGATTTCATCTTCAGGAAGTTATACAAAATGTTAAATCCTTCTGTCGAGGTCGTCACAAAATCAAACAAAACATTAAAACATACATCACAAACACTGAGCACAATTACGCGTTTAAAATATTCACCATAAAATTGTGCTTGGCCAAGCTACACACGCGACTTGTACGTCGTTACATTCCGGACTGCGGAGTCTCCATCATTAGTAGCACGCCCGTCATTCTTATCAGTTACAATGCGTCTGTTGGTTTATGTTACTTATTCAAATCACTTATCCTTAGAGCCATGTCATATATTAAATTTGATTTAAATGAAAGTTTTTCATTGAGGATGTTCTGGGGGTCTGATTTTTTGCTCTTATAAATCTCAAACTCTTCAATCGCATCCATATAACTACTTTTATGACATACATGTAATATTTCCATGTTGGTATGGATGTCTTCGAATTTATGGTTTTTGTCCATAAGATATTATTATAAATGACTAAGTAACATAGGTAATTTTTAACAACATAACCTAACCTAATCATCAGTTGTGAATAAAAAGTCAATAACTCATATTCTTTCA
The DNA here is from genome assembly GCA_022606455.1 of Callitettix versicolor. NCBI lineage: Eukaryota > Metazoa > Arthropoda > Insecta > Hemiptera > Cercopidae > Callitettix > Callitettix versicolor. Next base: position 7,560,909 of record CM040189.1, on the reverse strand, counting down.
GTGTGAAATCCCATCCTTGCAAAATTATGATTGTGCACAAAAACTTACTGAACTTGATTTCATCACACACACACACTCTTCTGTAAAAGTATGTTTTAGCTACTGATTATGATGAGTGAACTGTTTTTATTGGGTAGCAAATAACCCAAGACAAATGCATAAAAACCTCTACTCTGTATCGTTAAAACAGCTACCAGGTGTGGAGTTTACAAAGAGAGGATCATTGGTCCTTACTTTTAAGAAGGCGGAATTATTGTAACAGTGAATTTGGAAGATTTTGTCGGCACATTCGAAACTGTGAGGTTTGAGGATCAACATCGCTCAAATGTGGTTTCAACAAGATGGAATGTGACAGCCCATAGTGCTAACGATTACATAGCAGTTGTTCAGTAAATGTTTCCTTAACATGTTACCTCAAATTTGGAGTTACTCACTGGCCTACATGCTCACCAGACTATTGTACTGTGCAACTTCTTTCTGTGGTTTTACTTGAAATATTTCTTTACAAAAATAAAGCAAAGCAGTTGTCAAAACAGGATACACCACAGATTGTATTAGTATAGTATAACTTAGTTTCCCTTGTACAGTGGTACCTCGATATATGAGTGCCCTAATATACGAGTGTTTTGAGATACGAGCCGCTGAGCGAGCGAATTTTGCTTTGAGATGAGAGCAAGATTTGAGATACGAGGAATCGCACACAACCCCAACATGTGGGGTGCATGTTGGTGTCGTGTGCAGCGTCTAACAGTTTCTCCCACCTCAGACTAGATCTCAGTCTGTGTGCGCATGTTCTGGAAGGACCACTTTAACATAGTGATATGCCTAATAATTATTGATCAGGCCTGGCTGGGTGTTACAACAAGGACCTTAACCTCTGCATGGAAGAAGCTGTGGCCTGAGGTTGTAGTTGAAAGGGCCTTCGAAGGGTTAGAAACCGAAGTGGCTGTGGTAGAGGAGATTGTTTCTCTAGGAAAATCCATGAGTCTGTAGGTGGATGAGAGAGATGTGAATGAACTAGTCGAGGAACAGTCTCAGGAGCTGACAACTGAGGAGTTACACGATCTACATGCACAGCAGCATACGATGGTTCAATGAAAAATTAGTTTTGAAGAGTAGCCAGAGATGGAGGAGGTTATCTCTACAAGAGATATAAAGGAGATCTTGGGAATGTGTGAGAAAGTTGTAGAGTTCGTGGATAAAAATCACCCCGAAAAGGTTGCAAACTGGTCGTGCATCGGAGTTGTTCAACGAAACTTGCCTAACTCATTTCCGCAATATCCTGAAAGAGAAGAAGAAACAAACCACATTGGACAGTATTTTAAACGATCTGCAGGTGAAAATGAGCAAAGTGTGACAAAAAAAGCGAAGTCCAGTGACGAAAATTAAGCGCTTCCGTAAGCACTTAACTTTTTCTTTTATTATGTTTTTATAGAATATGTATTTGTTATTTATAAATAAATGTTTCTTCTTGTAAATACATTTTTCTTATTCAAAAACACTTAAAAAAACAACTGAGGTGGTGTTTTGGGAGCTAGAACGGATTAATGGCATTTCAATTAATTTCAATGTGAAAACTTGCTTTAAGATATGAGCAATTTGACATACGAGCAAGGTTACGGAACAAATTAAACTTGTATGTCGTGGTACCACTGTATTTGAAATAAACATGTTTATATTAAGATTAAATCCATGTATTCTTTTTATAAACACATACACTTACATATGTATAAACTTTGTTCTACCTTAAAAAAACTCAACAGACATCAACGAATATACAAAAAGAAATATAGCTTTCACTTCAGTAGTATGTATTGGATACAAAACAAATTTGCTTAAGTTGCACTAGATATGGAGTGTAAAAATCGCTAATTACAATAGCCACCTTCTGGGTCAACAAAACCATTTATAATTTTTTCCTGTTCCCTATAAGAGGTGTGTTCAGAAAGGAAGGAGAATTTTTAAATTTCGCGGGCTTATTATGTTGGTATACTTGCCCTTGAAGTATAATAAAACTTTCAGCTGTTTTCATTGTTGACTTTGTTTATGACAGCCACTAAGGTTAGACGTGTTTTTATGAGCTCGGTGATTTTCGTTTGTTAAAAGAAATGGATCAAAGATGTGTATCAAATTTTGCGTAAAAATGGAATAAAGTGTAACAAAGTGTGTGAAATGTTAACAAAGGCCTATGGTGAGTCTGCTATGAGTAAAGCAAGAGTTTACGAGTGGTATAAGCATTTCCAAGAAGGCCGTGAAGATGACGAATGCCTTGGATGCCCCAGCACATCAACAACCGATGAAAAAGTGAAAGAAATGGTTATGAACAATCGTCGAATCACAATTAGAGAGGTCGCTGATGATGTTGGCATATCGATTGGATCATGTTATGACATTGTTTCCAATGTTTTGTGTATGAAACGCATGGCAGCAAAATTCGTTCCAAAATTGTTGAATTTTCAACAAAAACAGCAGCAGCAAATGGAAATTGCTCAGGAATCGCTAAATAAAGTTAATGACGATGCAGAATCACTGAAATGTATTATAACAGGTGACGAAACATGGGTTTACGGATATGACGTCGAAACTAAGGCTGAATCATCCAAGTGGAGGCATTCTGGCTCGCCAAGACCGAAAAAGGCTCGACAAGTGCGGTCGAACGTGAAGGTCTCACTGTGTTCTTCGATATTAATGGCATAGTGCAGCATGAATTCTTGCCACTAGGTGAAACGGTCATTAAGGAGTACTACCTACAGGTTCAACGCCGTTTGCATGAAGCAATCCGAAAAAAACACCCAGATTTGTGGAAAAACAATTCATGGATTTTGCACCACAATAATGCACCAGCTCACTTCATTGCTTGTTCGTGAATTTTTGGTCAAAAACAGTACTGTAACGATGCCCCAGCCTCCATATTTGCGAGACATGGCTCCGTGAGACTTTCCTATTTCCAAAAATAAAGAGAACCTTAAAGGGTCGTCATTTTACAGCTGTAGATGACATTAAAAGCGCATTGCTGAAAGAACTAAACGCTATCTCAAAGATCGAGTTTGAGAAGTGTTTCGAGGATTGGAAGAAGCGCTGGCACAAGTGCATAATCTCCAATGGGGACTATTTTGAAGACGACAACATCAATGTAGAAGAATAAATAATATATTGTTCAAAAAATTAAAATTCTCGTTACTTTCTGAACACACTTCGTATTTGGAAATTGGTTGTGAAAAGTAAAACTATTTTAGCTATATTCATTCTATAATCCTGACTCATTTAGGCCTACATGTAAAATTAAATAGACAATTATTCAGGGACAACAATTAAAATTGTTTTAATGTTGCTAAGCAAATAATATTAAGTATTCAATTTCATTAAATTGTTGGTATTAATTTTAGATGATAGTAAATGTGATTTTGTACTCATCAGTATTTTATATAAAAACAGACTGAATCGCCTATGAAGGTTTTCACTTAAGATAAGTATAAAACATTTTAGCATTCATGTTACTTCATTAGTGGAAACTGGTGAATGGTTAGATTAGTTAAGTTTTAGAGAAAGACCAGAATATTTTTTGTTCATAACTTGTTTATAATTACTTTTAAAAACAACAAAATTTTTAAATATAATCAACATATTTTTTTGATTTCAATATGAAATTAATTAATTGTATTTCTAAAGAATAAATATATGTTGTTGTTTTCCAATGGCTTCCGCTGGCTCACGCCATCTTTGATCTTGCTTCCCAGTAGAGGCCAGGGAGGTCTCCTCTTCTCTGCTTCTCTTCATCTAATTTTCTGCAGACCAGGAGATGGTCCTTGTTCATGATGGTGTCTGGGCATTCACACAATGTGCAGTTGTATGTATTTATGCCTGTGTCGTGATTGTAGTGTTGTACAGAATTAGCAGTCTGATTTGAGACTTTGTCTGCCCTAATAAGGGCAGTTGTTTCCTTCCTCCTTCTTCTCTTCTGCTTCATTTGGTTTTTGTTTTGGCTTTGGGAAACATTTGCCATCATTGCTGATCATTTAGCACTACCCAGGGGACACGTACAGCTTAAAGTGTGCTGCGGACGCGATCAAATTTGTCCCCCAAGAATAAATATATAATTACAATGTTTTCACTATAGCCTAAAATTTAGAATGTATTGTTATAGTAAAAAAACGGTCCCCTGAACTAACACACTTTGTGTATAAGTGTTTGTGTGTGTGTGTGTGTGTGTGTGTGTGTGTGTGTGTGCACATCACTGGAGAATAAACAAGTTGACCGATTTCGTTGAAATTTGACATGTAGACTCGATCTGGTTTTCCAAACTCTTGGGGAAATATTTAATTTAAAAAATAGAAAATTGAAGCCCTTTTTTGGTTAAACAATTACTTTGAACAAAGTTTGCTTTAATATAGGCCATAACTACATATGAGTTTCTTATCAATACCAACTCTGGTTAGTTACCATAGTTTACCAAGACTGATTAGAATTACATTAAAAATTTGTTAATTAGATATTGTTCAAATTTTGATAACATCCAAAGATATGAAATTAGAATGTATCAAATCTAAAGTAAAAGAAATTTCAGTTTAGAGAGTAAAACGGGAAAAAATGTAATAGAATTGTTTTTCTTATTTTTAACTGTAATTTTTTTTTTAATTTGGAACACTTAGTTGAGTTAATGGGTTCATTAACTCTCATAAACAATTGAATCTAAAAATCTGATAAACTGATTTCTTATATTTCTTTCGCAAAAGCTTCCAAAACCTTTGCAATCTTGTGGAACTCTTCAAATATGCTAAATATTCAAAGAAAATTAATGGGATGCTAAAAATGTTTTTGCACCCTTTATTTGTTACGTAAAAAGTAAGAATGTTTTTGTGCATATTGGAAGTGTAACATGTTTTTGTGAATGTTAGAAGATTTAAACATCTTGGAACTTTAGAGTCAGGACACTCTACAGCTTGGCATACAACATTGCTGGGATTTGCATTTTGGCTAGGTAGCCATGGTCTGGATTTGGACGTTTTGGAGTTCTTAGACCAAGGCAGATACAGCTGGACCATGTTTACCAGTTCTTGCATGGCCTGTCCTACAACATGGCCGGCACTTACATTTTGGCTGGATAGCCATGGTCTGGATTTCAATGTCTTGAACCATGGTTACCGGACCTGGCACAGCTTGAATTATAGCATGGCCAGTACTTGCATTTTGGCTGGATAGCCATGGTCTGGACTTGGACATTTTTGCCTCTTAGGCCGAGACATTATCGGGCCTGGTACGGTTTAGACTAGCTTGTCTGGGACTTGTACGTGGCTTGACTAGATTGGGTCTTGAAGGTTTAGCCTATGTACATGTTTAAGCCTTGCTAGGGCTTGTGCTTGCGTGTGATCCCATCAGCTTGTCTCGTAATGACACTGGTGAATAATAGTATACGTAGACAATAAAACAAAATAATATTCGTGGTACGCAGTTGTCTCACTGACAGGGTGAAAGAGAAGTTCCAAACATTAACAATATTGAATAACATGAAATATTGCATTAACTTTCTCATAAATAAATTATAACCCCAAAAATTTGATTTGGATATTGTCTACAATAAAAGATCAAGATTGAATAAAGTCTGATGAACTAATTTTCTAGTTTTTTTTTTATAGCTACCGAGCCAGATGACCCATACATTTTCTTTGATTGCTATAAATAAGTAGCAGATCAAATGACAATCGATTTTGCTTAAATGTGATGTTTGGCCTTACTTAAAAGCAAAGGTTATTATTAATTACAAATTATTTGTGTGTCTTTGTGGGGGGATTAAAATCTTAAACAGATTTAAAATAAGTTTATAATAAATTTTGCAAGTAAATATCACATCCCAAGACCACATTTCAAAATTGTAAACATGTCATATACTTTTTGCAACTACTGGAACTTCTATAAATTTAAAAATCAGTATAAAATAGCTTTTCTCTACAGAAAATGTAGACCATGTTTTTTAAATAATAATTGCAATTTATAGGAAATCAAGGCACAGTAAAAGTAGTATTTTCCAAAGTTATACTATTTTAAATTGATCTCTATAATACCTAAGTACACTCATGCTGACTCATATAACAATAGTAACTCTAATAGTTTTTCTCTAGACTAAGCCTACCTAATTCTGCTCCTAGAAATATGGATATCTTTTTTGTTTACCTTTTACCTTTTTTATAACATTTTGAAGAAATATTCCTTAATGATCTCCTTTTTTTAGAATTAGAAATTTACCGATAAAATACGAAAAATAAACTATTACATTAGAAATTAGTACAACTAAACTAATACAAACAAAATAAAAAGGTATAGTTGCAAAACAAAAGTAAAATGACTCTTACAAAGTAAAACTGATAATAAGTTAAACAAATTGAGGAGAAAAAATTAATAATAAAATTAAAATAAAATCTTTTTAACAAATAAATATTTAAAAAATTTGGTGAATAAAAATAATTATATCAGCCTGTAAGTGGGTAACTGAAAAATAAAAAAATGTCCCTTCCGCAAATTATACCTGACAATCAAAATCAATCAATGCCTCTATTAGTTTTCCAGCTAACTCTAAGCAATCACAAAAACAAACATTTTGATAAAACCTTACAAGGAGGTTTTTGTATGAAAATCTAAGTTTTGTATGACTGCAATACTTATAATAAGTACCATACTTTATTACTTCATTCTATAGTAAAATCTGTCCTTTCTTTCCATTATAATGACCTACGTAAAAAGTGTATATTATAGTATTATAACGTACGTAGTCTATATTATTTATATTATATAGTTATGTATACACTATAACCTATATAATATAAAGGCCTAATTAACGTACAATTTATAAGCTAAGTAGGCTATAATTATAAGTTACGAAAGTAAAAATAAGCACACATTTTCTTTAAATATATACGTTACAGCACTTCTGAAACAAGACCTCGTGGCGCAACGGTAGCGCGTCTGACTCCAGATCAGAAGGTTGCGTGTTCAAATCACGTCGGGGTCAAATTAATTTTTTTATCCAAATTTTCAATATGTTTTCACAAGTTGTATAAACACGCGTTCCTGGAGATTAATAAATTTTGTATTTGTGTTTAATATTAACTTTTATTAAAACAGAAAATGTGAAATACGTCCAACAATGTTTCTATTACTAGTTCATAAAATGAATAACTTATTCTCAATAGAAAAAAACATTTTAAAATGATAGCCATTATTGTAACAATAAACTTTTAATTAGTAAGAATACAGTGGTAAAATAAATTTTGTAAGTGAATAATATAGGAAATATTGTAGAAGGTAGGCCACCAAAACCAAAACATTTATTTGGAAGAGTCTTTGACCAACTGAGTACTATATTTTTTCCAAATCATTGTTACGTATGAAAGTTGACAAACTGAGTAGTCATATGTTATGATTAGCTTGAGTCTATTCCCGTAGTAGAGATTACTTGGCTTGTAGGATCAAGGCCTAATAATTCTCAACTCAACTCGTTACTAGTTGAAGTAGTTAAGCAAATCTTTACAAGAGCGCAGTAGTGTGTATTACAGCCAGCCAATACGTGTCAATAAAGTAAGATAAATTCTTGCCAAATAAATAGCTTTAAGCTGTATGGTAAGGAAAATGTCCGCTAAACATTTGTTTATTTTCGGCCCCAAATATTTCACAGGTAACTGAGGAAAAACACTAACAGAGGTAATTAAATGAGCCCGGCTCGCAACTGACTCGCTGACGAGATAGAATCGAATTCCCAAGAAATATTTTTTTTGGTACTCTTTTTGAAATCTAAATTCACCATCATAATCTGCATATATTAAACGTTAATTTTACCTTTATATATATATATATATATATATATATATATATATATATATATATATATATTATTATTATTATTATTTGCGCATAGACCCTGTTGGATCACGCAAAGCACTCCGACTCATGTCTTGTTCCTTCTAATCCTTCACACCTCTCTCATCCTGTCCTCATGGATCCTCTTCCGCTCCTCCGTCCATTTTACCCCTGCTCTCTTTGGGATTTCATTCTCTGGGACCTTCCAACCGAGCACCTTTCTCCTGTATGCGCGCCTGTCTTCAACATCTGTTGAGTCTATTCCTGCGTCATGTAGGTCTATTCTGACTTGCGCGATCCACGACGTTGTTGATTTGACACCTTGTATATACTTAAGGATTCTGTTGGCAAGTCTCGTTGTTGGGAGTCTACTGATGTGTCCATAGAACCGAAGCCTCCTTCTTCTGATATCTGCTGCCACGTTCGATATCTTCTCTGTGGTCTTCCGGGAGTGCAACCTGTATCCATCTTCTGTTAATCTCGGGCCAAGGATCTTCCTCAAGATTTTGCGTTCTTCCTTCAAAATACCCTACATGGTAGCTTTTGTGTGGAGTGCTAGCGTCTCGCTTGCATATAATACCTCCGGTTTTATGACTGTGTTGTAGGGTCTGATTTTTGTGTATATATATGTATGTATATATATATATATATATTGTATATATATATATATATATATATATATATATATATATATACATACATATATATATCGATGCTCGGCTCATTTCAAGGCCCCAGGTCTAGGTCTTACCATGATGGCCGCTCCAATAGCTTATTTTTCAAATGGAAATCGCTTCTTAGGTTTTTATACTACCGTCAGATGACATTACTGTACTTGGCAAGAATTGCACAGCAGCAACACAGTCTGCTCTCTGGTGGCAATATTTGAAACTAGAGGACTAATGTAGGACTAAACAAAGAAACTGTAACACGAATTGTACATAGTAGTTGTAATATGCTGCTCCTGAAAGTGTTTTATTCGCTGTGCAAATAGGTTATCTGAATAGAAAAAAATCAGTTACTTATTTATTGTAAAATAATGATGAGAAGTAAGATTATTTAATCGTCTATTAAAAAATGAAGCTATTTATTATATAATAAATTTAAAACATTAAATTACTCATCTTGAAATATTGATATTTCTTATAAATTATTTACAAATTATGCGATAAAAGCAGAGTTATTATTCTTATGCCTATAATATATATAGTTTCCGCCCAATGTTAAAATCAGGATGCCAGAATGAACGGTAAAATACGTGTAGTACGAAAATTCGACAACAGAGTGCTCTGGACTCGTTCTTCAACCTGCCCTTCCTTGTGTCTATAAACTTCAGCAGTGACGTAAATCTATCTTAACTCGATATGTTTTAGATACTATTCTTAGGGGTACGTTTCGTGCGGGAATACAGAACAAAAACGTTAAAACCAATTTTGCAAAAATTGTATTGTTGTTCTTTCCGAAATTTTTGCTAAAAACTCAAGTGTAGGCTATTTGTTTTTAATTTTAAAAATGTCTTAAATATTAACATTCTAAATTACAGCTAACTGAACCTTAACTGAAAATGTCATAAAAATCAGTCAATTCGTTTAGTCTTTGACACAAGCAGAATCCAAGTAAAACCCAATTTTCGGCATAAAGTCTCTGAAAAAGGACATCCTTTAAATTTTCAAGATAAGTGTTTGCACTATAACCACACTAGTGTCCTACAGCCTATTGAACAGTGAGGAAGTAGTTTTAATAAATAGACTACTTATAACACGAATTTACATTATTATACCTACCATTTGTAGAATTAAAAAAGTTTGGTAGCCTTTTGTAGGTGCTCATCGGTAGATGAACTACCTTTTCCATAGCCCTGTATGGTTAACCCAATACTGCCGTTATTTTTACCACAAACGAAATGAAAGTGTTCCACACAGAACGCTCAAATCATAGTAAATTAGCCTACGTTAATCAGATCGGCAAAGCTTTCCACATCCAGCGCTAGGTTGCGCCACTAGTAATACAATCGAGCATTACACTGCACGATCTTCTGTTTTACATCTGAGTTACTAGCAGTTCAAAAAACATTTTGCAAAATGTTTTTTAATTGCTTGCCTGCCCACTGCCCCAAAACAATTCTACAAACTTAACCGGTAACAGTAATATTTACCGGAAAATGTTACTGAACTAACATTATTATTGGAAATTGTATACTCTTTCGCCGCCTCGGTGGCCTAGTTGATAGCGTACCCCGAGGACCCGGGTTCGATTCCCGTCCGGGGCTTGGAATTTTCATACGCTTTAAATCATCCCATCGTCTGCGCTAGCCCAAGTGTGCACAATAGTCGGATGTTAAACATCAAAAAAAAAATGTATACTCTTTCTCCACGAAGCTGTCAAAATTATGATAGGTCTTGCCGTTCAGCCAGTATTACAGGAAATAACCAGCAACTACGTCCGACACCGTTAGTTTACAAGAAGCAATCTTGAGACGGAAGTGAATGGGGACAAATCATACACATACATCGTTCCGGCTTTGAACAAGATGGTACATTCCTACCAGATGTCAGAACAATAGGTCAGTGCGTTTAGCCAGAATTGCGTAACAAACACACAAACCAAATGCCGAACGGTTCAGTTGAAAAAGCCGCCTCATAGCCTAGTTGATAGCGTACCCCGAGGACCCGGGTTCGATTCCCGGCGAGGGCTTGGCATTTTCATACGCTATAAATCATCCCATCGTCTGCATTAGCCCAAGTGTGCACAATAGTCGGACGTTAAAAAAAAATATTACTAACTGTTATTTTTAACATAACTATCCTTAAATTAACAGTTATACGTTATTACCAACTGTTATTTTTAACAAAACTATCCTTAAGTTAACAGTTATACGTTATTACCAACTGTTATTTTTAACAGAACTATCCTTAATTTAACAGTAATACGTTATTACCAACTGTTATTTTTAACAGAACTATCCTTAAGTTAACAGTTATACGTTATTACCAACTGTTATTTTTAACAGAACTATCCTTAAGTTAACAGTAATACGTTATTACCAACTGTTATTTTTAACAGAACTATCCTTAAGTTAACAGTTATACGTTATTACCAACTGTTATTTTTAACAGAACTATCCTTAAGTTAACAGTTATACGTTATTACCAACTGTTATTTTTAACAGAACTATCCTTAAGTTAACAGTTATACGTTATTACCAACTGTTATTTTTAACAGAACCATCCTTAAGTTAACAGTTATACGTTATTACTAACTGAGGCCGCCTCGGTGGCCTAGTTGATACCGTACTGGGCTTTCACCCCGAGGACCCGGGTTCGATTCCCGGGCAGGGCTTGGAATTTTCATACGCTATAAATCATCCCATCGACTGCATTAGCCCAAGTGTGCACAATAGTCGGACGTTAAAAAAAAAAATTAGTAGAATCAGAAACGACTCCTTTTGTTCGATCAATAAATCGACAATCACGGCGCTACCAGTGAGCATTCTTTGCATATAGTGAATTTTCTGTTTGCTTTTTTACTATTTAGGCGTTTGTCTTCTGTTCACTTCAAAGGAATAAAATAAAGTGAACAAGCTGTAACAGCATCCTCTTCGTGAAGGCCACCCAAAGCACTCGATGGAGCAAAGTCGAAGGTGACAGGAGTCAGTCTGGAGCACGTAGAAATGTAACGCAGTACAACGGTCAGCTCATGGAATCCTACTGAAAAAAACAAATAATTTTTATCCTGTATCTGAAACCATGCCTTTTATAACAAAATTCTTTCCAATTCTGCAATCATCATATATATTATTTCTCGAAACAACATCCCTTTTTCTCAGCACATAGGCCTACTATTCGTACAGGCAGGTATTTTTAAAAAGATTTTTTAACCGGCTTCTGACATTGCAAAACGATTTTGCGCTAAAACTTATTGTTTGTGGAAACTTTTAACATAAGACACTTTTAACTGTTACAGGCAAAACTGCATCATTTATACGCATGCGCGGCATCACAAATCGGACAATATTTTGTAGTCTATAGGTTATTTTACGAAGCTAACTTATTAATCACGAATAGACAATTCTTTTTTGCATAACATGCTTAGAACAATTTCAATATTTACTTAAAAGTCAATAAACTTATAGGTTATGTGTTGCGTCAAAACTTTTGTGGACAATTTTAACATAAGACACTTTTAACTGTCGTAGGCAAAACGGCATCATGGATACGCATGCGCGGCATCACAAATCGGACAATATTTTGTAGTCTGTAGGTTATTTTACGAAGCTAACTTATTAATCACGAATAGACAATTCTTTTTTGCATAACATGCTTAGAACAATTTCAATATTTACTTAAAAGTCAATAAACTTATAGGTTATGTGTTGCGTCAAAACTTTTGTGGACAATTTTAACATAAGACACTTTTAACTGTCGTAGGCAAAACGGCATCATGGATACGCATGCGCGGCATCACAAATCGGACAATATTTTGTAGTCTATAGATTATTTTACGAAGCTAACTTATTAATCACGAATAGACAATTCTTTTTTGCATAACATGCTTAGAACAATTTCAATATTTACTTAAAAGTCAATAAACTTATAGGTTATGTGTTGCGTCAAAACTTTTGTGGACAATTTTAACATAAGACACTTTTAACTGTCGTAGGCAAAACGGCATCATGGATACGCATGCGCGGCATCACAAATCGGACAATATTTTGTAGTCTGTAGGTTATTTTACGAAGCTAACTTATTAATCACGAATAGACAATTCTTTTTTGCATAACATGCTTAGAACAATTTCAATATTTACTTAAAAGTCAATAAACTTATAGGTTATGTGTTGCGTCAAAACTTTTGTGGACAATTTTAACATAAGACACTTTTAACTGTCGTAGGCAAAACGGCATCATGGATACGCATGCGCGGCTTCACAAATCGGACAATATTTTGTAGTCTATAGGTTATTTTACGAAGCTAACTTATTAATCACGAATAGACAATTCTTTTTTGCATAACATGCTTAGAACAATTTCAATATTTACTTAAAAGTCAATAAACTTATAGGTTATGTGTTGCGTCAACACTTTTGTGGACAATTTTAACATAAGACACTTTCAACTGTCATAGGCAAAACGGCATCATGGATGCGCAGCTCTCATGCGCATGCGCGGCATCACAAATTAGACAATAATTTGTAGTCTATAGGTTATTTTACGAAGCTAACTTATTAATCACGAATAGACAATTCTAATACAAATGCTTTTTTTTTACATAACATGCTTAGAACAATTTCAATATTTACTTAAAAGTCAATATACTTATAGGTTATGTGTTGCGTCAAAAATTATTGTGAAAAATTTTAACATAAGACACTTTTAACTGTCATAGGCAAAACGGCATCATGGATATGCATGCGCGGCTTCACAAATCAGACAATATTTTGTACATTTTAAGAAGCTAACTTATTAATCACCAATAGACAATTCTATTAAAAATCCCCGCCGGGGTGCAGCCTAGCTGCACTTATTGAGAGGATTTAGACCTCCCTCGCAGTACCCGAGTCTAACACACTTACGCTTACAACACTACACTTACGACTTTAACAATTTACACTCACAATTACATTTAGGGAGGCGATAATAGCCTTAATGTGCTTTTAGCCTTAAAATAACAAGAAAAACCTATTAAAAATGCCTCTTTTTTTCATAACGTGCTTAGAACAATTTCAATATTTACTTAAAAGTCATTAAATTTATAGGTTATGGAGCGCCTCGGTGGCCTAGTGGATAGCGTACTGGGCTTTCTCCCGAGGAACCGGGTTCGATTCCCGGCGAGGGCTTGGAATTTTCATACGATATAAATCATCCCACCGTCTGCATTAGCCCAAGTGTGCACAATAGCCGGACGTTAAACACAAAAAAAAAAAAAATTTATAGGTTATGTGGCCCTACTGACAGTCCCCTATCTCTGCCCCTACAAGCCGGGACAAGCATTTCGAATACCAACACATGTTTTAGACACTGTTTTCACACAAATATATTTGTGATTTCTCCTTCCATCGTGCATTTATCTATTGCTAAACCGGACATCATAAAATACGAAGTACAATTAAAATGTCAAAATACAGTTAGAAGTATCAAACATGCCATTTCAATTGACTAGACGAAAATTACCTATTAAAATTGCGTTTGCTGTCACTATAAACAAGTCGCAGGGACAAACACTTCAAAAGAGCAGGATTGTACTTTACCAAATTTCGTCTTCACTCACGGACACTTGTATGTAGCGTTTTCAAGGGTGACTAAATCAACTAACATGTTTGTATAAAAAGAAAATGAAATACTTATTCAAAAGGCCGTGTTTACTTAAAACTTTCATAGTGCGAAATTTCGCACGGGCCCCCTGGTCTTATATAGGCTATATGTATTTGCGTGTGTTTAAACGTCTTATTTTAGTACCAATTATGCCCGTTTTAAATAACTTTAATGAACATGAAAAGTATGGGATGTTTTTTTAAAAAATTTTATTCAAAAAAAAGAATGTTGGATTCTTTTATCTAAAAACAAAATATCTATCTGCAGTGGTTAGAATTTATTATGTTGACAGAAAATGATTTAATTTGTAATAAAATATAACTTTTGTTACATCCTGTATGCATTCGCCTACCATTTTAAAGTAAATTGTAAAGAACACGCTAGTCAATAGCAACTTAGTCGCTAAGCTAGCTCTAATTTGGCAAAATAATAGCTTTTTTGGTTATGTTTTAACCATATTTTACTAAACGATTCTTATAATCAAAATTTGATCAAAAATTTCTTTGTATTTATTTTTCGATGAAAAACCGCACTTAAAATTAGCGGCAAATTATTTGTTCAAAAAAAATAAACTGATACTAAGGACCAAGCAGAAAGATGTCAGATGGTACAAAAAACAGCTCACAAAGTGTGTCAAGTTCTAATTTTGGTTTCTTATTAAAATTGCAAAACAATTTACCGTGTTAAAACATTAAAAAGTTTTCCTATTGGCCTAACTGAATAGGCCTACAGTACAAATACGAGATGTGTTCAGAAAGTAACGGGAATTTTAATTTTTTGAACAAAATATTTATTTATTCTTCTACATTGATGTTGTCGCCTTCAAAACAGTCCCCATTGGAGATTATGCACTTGTTCCGACGCTTCTTCCAATCCTCGAAACACTTCTCAAACTCGATCTTTGAGATAGCCTTTAGTTCTTTCAGCGATGCGCTTTTAATGTCATCTACGGCTGTAAAACTACGGCCCTTTAAGATTCTCTTTATTTTTGGAAATAGGAAAACGTCACATGGAGCCATGCCTGGCGAATATGGAGGCTGGGCATCGTTACAGTACTGTTTTTTGACAAAAAATCACGAACAAGCAATGAAATGTGAGCTGGTGCGTTATCGTGGTACAAAAGCCATGGATTGTTTTTCCACAGATCTGGGCGTTTATTTCGGATTGCTTTACGCAAACGGTAGTACTCCTTATTGACCATTTCACCTGGTGGCAGGAATTCATTATGCACTATGCCATTAATATCGAAGCACACAGTCAGCATAACCTTCACGTTCGACGGCACTTGTCGAGCCCTTTTCGGTCTTGGCGAGCCAGAATGCCTCCACTGGGATGATTGAGCCTTAGTTTCGACGTCATATCCGTAAACCCATGTTTCATCACCTACGTTTCAGTAATTCTGCATGGTCGTTGACTTCATTTAGCAACTGCATGGTCCTGAGCAACTTCAATTCGCCGCTGTTTTTGTTCCAAATTCAACAATTTTGGAACGAATTTTATTTCATACACAAAACACTGGAAACAATGTCATGACATGATGCAATCGATATGCCAACATCATCTGCGACCTTTATAATTGTGATTCGGCGATTGTTCATAACCATTTCTTTCACTTTTTCCACGTTTTCATCGGTTGTTGATGTGCTGGGGCGTCCAGGGCGTTTGTCATCTTCACGGCCTTCTTGGAAACGCTTATACCACTCGTAAACTCTTGCTTTACTCATATCAGATTCACCATAGGCCTTTGTTAACATTTCTTACACTTTATTCCATTTTTTACGCAAAATTTGATGCAAATTTTTGATCCATTTCTTTTAACAAACGAAAATCGCCGTGCTCATAAAAACACGTCTAACCTTAGTGGCTGTCACAGACAAAGTCAACAATGAAAACAGCTGAAAGTTTTATCATACTTCAAGGGCATGTATACCAACATAATACAAAAAAATGTTTGACAATCGGACTCTACAAGTCCGCGAAATTTAAAAATTCTCGTTACTTTCTGAACACACCTCGTGTACTTTGGTTGTGTTCATTGACTTTGTTTTTATTTCAGCCTTTTAACTCATTTATATGATAGGCTAGTTGTATACCCCATGTTACCAACAGGCTTAGGCCTACTGGGATAGCCTAAACGCTATCCTGGTCAGACCCGAGATAAATACAATCTTCTTAAAAGCTAAACCAATAATTAACTGATAGGCTAATCGATTAACGATTTTACCATCGTTTATTGGTTTCTAAACGGTAGTTTCAAAAATTATACCTACCTACATTTTTTCGTGAGTAGGAGTAGCTATGGTAGCTGTTACACTATTGGAAAAACCTTGGTGAAGCTTCTTTTATGGTGTATGGGCCTACCACAGTTTGAACTTTACTGCATTGCCTGTAGTAATAATTCAAATGAAAATCTCAGTGGATTTATTAATTAGGCTGTTAGGCTTACTGTTAACACGCCAAAGATCTTCAAAATTTCATCATAGCCTGCGAATAATTTATGAATTAAGCTACATTGGCCTAAGTCAGTGGTCGGCAAACCCGCGGCTCTTTGACTCCTTGGCTGCGGCTCTTCCACGAAATCTTCAGTACAGGCACGGAATATTATTTATTAACTCGCCTTGTAAGAGATGAGTAAACTTTTTGAAACGCAAACCTACAGAAATTTTTTTCGATGTTAGAAGTAATTTCATTCGAAAACAAATTGTTGCCTTTTGCCGAAGATTTTGAAAGAGAAACTTCAATACACTTCCGTGCCTATTGAAATATTGTCGAGAAAATAAGTCCAATATTGGCATTTGCTATTTCAGCAATTGTTAAATATGAAGGAAGCTTTTCTCATCAGGTTCAAAGACTGAAAACAGCAACGCGACGTTAGTCTTTGTTAAAAAACCCCTGAACGCCGCGGTAACAGAAATAAAGTTTTCGCCCTTTAATACTGATATTGGTAACACTGAAATGCAGTTGCTGGATTTAAAAAATAAAGAATTGTGGAGCTCAAAATTCGAGCGTCTTTATACCGATTTAGAGACAACATACAAGCCTGACGCCCTTACTTTGAAAGGAAATGCAAGGATATTGTTCACATTAGTGGAGTATTTGTAGCTTTTTTTAAGGAAACCTTTTATATTATTTAACTTGTTATATTTTTAAATAAATATTATCTTTATATAAGTATGGTACCAAGTTTTATTTACTATTACATAGTTAGCAAAAGGAAGCTAGAAAGTGTACTTTTAATTCTAATATATATATATATATATATATATATATATATATATATATATATATATATGTGTGTGTGTGTGTGTGTGTGTGTGTGTGTGTGTGTGTGTGTGTGTGTGTGTAAGGCAATGTCCTGATTGACTGACTGATCAACGTACAGCCCAAACTATAAAACCTAGAGACTTGAAATTTTGAGGTTACCTTCGTTTTAATATGTAAGCGCGTACTAAGAAAGCATTTTGCAAAAAATTGATTTTAACTCCATTAAACTACTTACCCAGTCCTTTAATAAACAACGTACAGCCAATACTATTATAGCTAGAGACTTGAAATTTTCAAGGTACATTCTTACAACAATGTCAAGATGCTCTAATAAAGCATTTTTAAAAAATGTGATTTTAACGCCATTAAACTACTTACCCAGTCCAAATTTAATAAACAACGTACATCCAATACTACTATAGCTAGAGACTTGAAAATTTCAAGGTACATTCTTACAACAATGTCAAGGTGTATTAATACAGGATTTTGCAAAAATATGATTTTGACGCCATTAAATTACTAACCCAGTCCAAATTTAATAATAAACGTACAGCCAATACTATTATAGCTAGAGACTTGAAATTTTCAGGGTACCTTCTTACAACATTGTCGAGGTGCACTGAAAAACGATTTTCCAGTATGCAACCCCTAAAAAGGTAAACATGAGGTACAACAATTTTTATTGGAAAAAATATGTTTTTCATCTGACCTTCTTAAAACGTAACACAGTCACTCTTAAGTATAAGTAATGCAATATATTTTTCACCTTTTCCCAAAAACGCACCCCCTAAAGAGATTGAAAGAAGGTATAGGCCTAAAATATAAAAAAGGGGTACAATTTTGTATTGAAAAAATATTTTTTTTATCTTACATTCTAGAAATATGCTATGAAACACATATTTCAACATTTTTCTGAATTCATCCCCTAAAAGAATAAAAATGGAAAAAGAGTTATCATGGGAGAAAAAAGAGTGTTTGCATTGGAGAAAAATATTTTTTATCAAATTTTGGGGATACACGCAATTCAGTATTTACCCCCGAATTCATCCCCTAAAAGGACAAGAATATAGAATAGGTATAAATGTTTGTATTGGACAAAAATATTCTTGATCAGTTTTTCTTAAATTCGAATGGAACACGTTTGAAGACAATAAAACAACATTCAGGTTACAATATTTTTTCATATTCACTGTAAAATAATCACGAGTTTAGATGATCACGCTTTTATTAATATATTTTTTTGTTTCTAAATTATTACATTACTGAAAGAGTTTAAGTTTCGTGGACGAAGCCGCGACGGGTAATGCTAGTTATTTCTATAAAAATGTTTCTATTAAAGCAAAGCTGAAGTTTAAAAAAATGGCTTTGAATAAACTTCAATTTTCTGTTATTTATATGTCTCGTTTGGATGATAAGTTTGCCGGACCACTGGCCTATATATTTAATTGATCATTATGTAAACTAATTGATGCATTCTATCTATTAAAATCTACAAGCACAGATAGAAATGCGGCGTCACTCTACCTAACCTTGTAGCTTAGGCCTGCATTGCCTACCAGCCAAGTCCAATCAGCAGGTGAGATTGGCAATACAACCTAACGGTCGGTTCTCCACTAACGGTCGGTTCTGAAAAATACGACCACAGTTTAAAAATCAATGCCAATGCAAACTGTCATAAATAACATCTAGAAAGACGGTCGCCGAAACATGTGTTTGGTGTTTAGGCGTAGCCTTGAGTTATTTATGGTATTTGGAAATCCCCAACACACCTTCCCAGACTGCTCGACGACGCTGGTACTAAAGATGGCATTCCTGAGAGATTGACAAGCAGCCTATTGTAAACTCCACAGTGAACGAGTTCAGGTAGGCCGATAAATATTGCGAAAATAACAAAACACATTGATCTAAACTTATTTTTAATTAGGCTAATTAACAAAATGCATTTACCTGTAATTAATTACGGTATAGTTATAATACAGATTTACTGTTGATGTGGTACATATATACATATTTAGACCTATTATTTAGGCGTACAATTATTTAATTTAGTTATTTACAATGAATACACTACAGACATTTTGTAACTGATCATAGAACATCAAAAGATTAGTATTATTGCAACATAGGTTAAACTATTCGGAGCCTAGTATAAAGAGAGAAAGTTAAGTGTGTGATTTGCCGACAAATAGAACTTTTAAAGGCAGGCCACAGGGAAAAAACTAGAATAGGCTTCATAATAAACTAATAGCTTCATAATAAACTAATAGCTTCATAATAAACTAATAGCTTCATAATAATCATTATATTCTTAATTTTCCCATGTTTTATCGTGGAGTTTCTTATTTAACCAAGTAGGCCCTATTGACTGCGTGATTGTCAGTAAGTAGGCCTAATCGCTGTCTCGCTGACGTGATAGAAGCGAATTTCCAAAAGTATTTTTCTTTCACTTATCTTCTCGAAATTCCGATTACACTATCGTAATCAGCATTAAAATCCGCGTTTACCAGAATTTTTTAATTTTCAAATTACATTGAAATAAAACTCGACCACCGTCAAACATTTTCTTAATTTCAACGGATTTTTAAAAATCCAGAATGCTGATTTATGCGAATTTTAACGCTAATTATACGATAAAATCAGGCTAAAGAAACTAGTAAGTAGCCCTAATCGCTGTCTCGCTGACGTGATAGAAGCGAATTTCCAAAATTATTTTTCTTTCACTTATCTTCTCGAAATTCCGATTACACTATCGTAATCAGCATTAAAATCCGCGTTTACCAGAATTTTTTAATTTTCAAATTACATTGAAACAAAACCCGACCACCGTCGAACATTTTCTTAATTTCAACGGATTTTAAAAAATCCAGAATGCTAATTTATGCGAATTTTAACGCTAATTATACGGGTAAAATCAGGCTAAAAAAACTAAGTTACAAATTTTTAAAGATCTGAAATGACCGCCATTTTGAAAATGTCGCACTAATTTTGATTGTGAACGAACTTGTCTAAGCTATTTCCGTGATCGATATTTTTGACAAGTTTGAATCAAATTGGACCAGAATTGCGAACGTGAGCTTGCGCGTGCGCGCGCGCATACACAAGATTTAAATACATATAGGCCTGTAATCTTTGAAAGCAAACAAATAGGCCTATATAAACAATTAAAAAACTGATTACATTCCCACATACAAGACTTTCAAAATAAGATATTTCAAAAAATGGTGGATTAAATTGTATCGTTAATTAAAATTATTTTTTTTTGTGTTTAACGTCCGACTATTGTGCACACTTGGGCTAATGCAGACGATGGAATGATTAATAGCGTATGAAAATGCCAAGCCCTGACCGGGAATCGAACCCGGGTCCTCGAGGTGAAAGCCTAGTACGCTATCAACTAGGCCACCGAGGCGGCTCATTAGTTTTAAAGTGAATAGATCCAAAATGGAGACAACTTGAAGATCTGAAAAGCTATTTTGCAGTTAAAAGAAATGCAAAAAGCTTTCAAGTCTGAAAACTAAATCAGAATTTCTTAAAAACTCTTTAATGATTTTGATAAAATTTTATTCAACTGTAGTTATATAGCGTAACTATTATAGTCTATATCTCCAAAAGTTCCAGTTAAAGAACTAGCCTATTGGTAGAAAACAAAAATTGAATTTATTTCTCAAAATCTGTAACAAATTTTGTTATAAATTAAGAAGCATTATACTTATAGACCTACATATCAGAGCAACATCCGATCAACGGTTTTTGAAAAAAATAGGTCGTTTTTTTCTACTACAGATTCCCAACCGGATTTGTTGTGCATTAAAAACAGGATGTGAGAAAGTTTGTGATGTTTTTGAGCAATTTATTAAAATCATTCCAACCTGTTGAACCTCATTCCAACCTGCTGAACCTCATTCATTGTCTAAACAGTCGACATTCTGAGGGGGAAAACATCAGTCAATTCTTGCAAATAGGTTATGTTTTATGATCCACAAAAACAATAAAGTGCAATTAAAACGCTTTTATTTCTAGTAATTAGGTAAAATAATATAATTTCCTAATCTTATCTACTACTACTTAATTGCAATAAAACTGCATTCACAATTGATATCCATCGAGGCCTATCAGAACACAATGACTAATGACAAGGTTTATTTTATGGCTGCAATTCAATTAGCTACTTTTATTTACGACTTCGATAGTGGAAGTTTCACAAGCTTCGATGTCTAAAGTTTAAACCGATTGTTGACTAAATTTCAACAGTCAAAATATGCCAGTAGGCTAATTTGATTCTTTCCTGTTCGTATGCAGCCTCTAGGCTATAGGTTATTTCGTTTTCAGTAACCTGTCAAAATAATTTATAATTATCCTACTTGTAAAAAAACAACTTACAAAAATCATACGTAGTCTATTTTTGAACATATTTTCTACATTTTTTTTCCCGGCGAAAAACCGTTCAGGTTATCATCGCCGTCACGAAAAATTAAAGTATATAAAAAAAATTAAACAAAATTTTACTTAAGAAAAAAAACAACAACAACAAACTATAACAGTAAAAATAAATTAAAAATTTAGATATATTACACTTAAGAACTAAATAATGAATAAAATTTAATAACAATTCGTAAAAGTATGCATAAACATAACAGAAATAAAGTTTTTAGATAAAATAAATAATATAACACAAGAAATAACAACTATATAAATTAAATTTTATTTAAAACATTCAGACGATGAAGGAAGTCTAGAACCCGGTCAACGGCCGAGGCACTATCTCCCAACATCGTCTGCAAACCGTTGCTCAGACCACACATAACACGCACGTTTTGGAAACCATCACAATCGAGCAATATATGTTTAATTGTGATGGCTTCCCTACAGAATTCGCATTCAGGTGGGTCCCCGCGTCCCAATGGAGTGACCAATGCGAAGGCGGGTAATCACCACCTCTTCTCTACGACTTGCACGTATTGACGACCCCCAAGGACGAACAGTATTTTTAATTACCCTCAACTTGTTATTGCTTGTAGCTGTCCATTCATTTCCCCACTGTAGAAGAATTAAATGTTTTACGTGACAAAGAAAGTCAGACAAGATTACACGTTGCATGGCGGCAGAAAAGTTGCTTCCTTTGCCGCATTATCCGCTGCAGTGTTTCCAAATATTCCACAGTAACCAGGAATCCAGATAAATGATACTCTTGCACCTCGTAGTTCAAGTCTATGGACAGAGCACAGAATATCTTGAACCAGAGGGTTTACCGAATACATATCCCGGATTGCCTGGAGGGCACTTTTTGAATCAGAACAAACTACGTAATGCAAACTATCGAATTCAATAGTGTTCAGAGCCTTTAAGATGGCAAAGAGTTCGGCCGTTAAGACACTACAAATTGAGGGTAATATTTTCTACAAACTTACAGGATTAGGCGATTAGAAATATAGGCCTATCGGGGTCTGTCAAAAGCGTAGAAGGTCTATTAGACTTCCCAAAATTTTTGTAAAAGTTGAAGTAGACCCTAATGATTACGAGTTTTGACATATTTTAGGTGCGATTTCCCGTGATTTTAGGCTATCGTATAAAGTAGACACACACTGTATTCATAAAATAATTAGGCAATTCATCATTTTAGGCCTATCAACAAACTTATGTCGCGAATTAGTTCGTAATTATTGGACAGTAATTTAAAATAAAATATTATCTTACAAGATATATAAGATTTAGTTTATTTTCCAAATTTACTTTGGCCTAAAACACGTAAAATTCTTTTAACTAAAATTTGCTTTTCGATTTGTAGGCTATGTCTGTCAAATAATAAGTAGCTCAATTGTTATTGTAGCCGGTAGTTACCTGTAAGCTCGCAGGTTCAAGCCTAGCTAAGTTTGCGTTCCTTACACATTATACGTAATCCTTAGTTTTATGCAATTTATCTTCTTCGTTACTTTTAAACGGCATAAATTAAACTCCAAATAAAGCTCGCGCGCGCGCGCACACACACACACACACACACACACACAGATTTTGTTTACTATATTTCACTTCAAATAAGGGATTTTTTTACTAACAGTCAATCAATAGTTTATATTTTGTTTTAGTCTATTATAGTGGCAGTCCATAGGCCTATTTGTTACCTTGTAGACCCTATAGTAAAATCATAGGGCCTATAAAATTTAGGTTAATCGAATAACGGATCTGCCGAACAATTATTTTGGTAGTTCGCCGAATAAAATTTCATCTGTTATCAAAATATTGTGACTAGCCGACAAGGGCTATACAGAATTGTAAACATTGTTGATAGGCTTATCGAATGCAGTTTTTGGTCGTAGGCATTGATTGTCATAATTTCTGAAATACTGACACTGATTAGTGAAGCCGCTTGTTAAAAAACCCAATTGTTTAACTGAATGACTTACAAGCGTACTTCTTTTATGTTTTATGTTTTTAGAAAATTAAGCAAAATAAAAAAAACATAAAAGAAGTAGGCTAGCAAGCAAGTCATTCAATTAAACGCTGATTGACCCAATCAGTGTCAGTATTTCAGAAATTATGACAATCAATGCCTACGACCAGAAACTGCATTCGATAAGCCTATCAACAATGCTTACAATTCTGTATGAAATGCCCATGTCGGCTAGTCACAATATTTTGAAAACAGATGAAATTTTGTTCGGCGAACTACCAAAATAATTGTTCGGCAGATCCGTTATTCGATTAACCTAAATTGTATATGATTTTACTGTAGGGCCTACAAGGTACAAATAGGCCTATGCACTGCCACTATAATAGACTAAAACAAAATACAAACTATTGATTGACTGCTAATAAAAAAACCCTTATTTGAAGTGAAATATAGTAAACAAAATCTGTGTGTGTGTGTGTGTGTGTGTGTGTGTGTGTGTGTGTGTGTGTGTGCGCGAGCTTTATTTAGAGTTTTTATTTATGCAGTTTAAAAGTAACGAAGAAGATTGCATAAAATTGCATAAAACTAAGGATTACTTATAATGTGTAAGGAACGCAAACTTAGCTGGGCTTGAACCTGCGAGCTTACAGATAACTATTGCTACCATACCAATTGAGCTACTCATTATTCGAAAGATATAGCGTACAAATCAAAAACCAAATTTTAGTTAAAAGAATTTTAAGTGTTTTAAGTAAATTTGAAAAATAAATAAGCTCATGACCAGTTTGATAAGTTGAACTTTTTTTAGCCTCAAACTTTTAACATTTGCAAAAACCAGTTTTGAATTAGTGATCAACCAAGCACATTGTCCCAGTGAAAATTCCCCGCAGGGGGTGCAGACTAGCTGCACGTCCCTCGCGGTACCCGAGTCTAACACTTAGCACTTACACTTACAACAGTACACTTACGACTTTAACACTTACAACACTACACTTACATTTAGGTAGGCGATAATAGTCTCAATGTGTTTTCGCCTTAAAACAAAAAAAAAAAAAACAATGAAAATTTAAAATCGTTTTGTTAATATATTTCCAAAACTTGTCCAATTAAGCTTAGCCTATACGCTGTAGCCTATGCATTTTAAAATCAATTAATTATTAAATAAATAAAAAAGGAAGACTTATTTTGTTAAATAATCAAAATTTGATTAACAGGCCTATCCGCGTAGGCTGT
This sequence comes from Callitettix versicolor, assembly GCA_022606455.1. Classification (NCBI taxonomy): domain Eukaryota; kingdom Metazoa; phylum Arthropoda; class Insecta; order Hemiptera; family Cercopidae; genus Callitettix; species Callitettix versicolor. The sequence goes on along the minus strand of CM040189.1, from coordinate 7,535,866 downwards.
TACCAGACTATAAATGATCTTTTCTAACACTCACTTACACTTACAACACTACACTTACGACTTTAACACTTACAACACTACACTTACATTTAGTTAGGCGATAATAGCCTCAATGTGCTTTTCGCCTTAAAATAAAAAAAATAACTCAGTGAAAATTTAAAATCGTTTTGTTAATATATTTTCAAAACTTTTCCAATTAAGCTTAGCCTATAGGCTACGCTGTAGCCTATGCATTTTAAAATCAATTAATTAAGAAATAAATAAAAAAAGGAAGACTTATTTTGTTAAAGAATCAAAATTTAATTAACAGGCCTATCCGCGTATGCTGTTACTTTATAAATGATCTTTTCTAACACTCACTTACACTTACAACACTACACTTACGACTTTAACACTTACAACACTACACTTACATTTAGGTAGGAGATAATAGCCTCAATGTGCTTTTCGCCTTAAAATAAAATTTTAAAAAAATAACCCAGTGAAAATTTAAAATAGTTTTGTTAATATATTTTCAAAACTTGTCCAATTAAGCTTAGCCTATACGCTGTAGCCTATGCATTTTTAAATCAATTAATTATGAAATAAATAAAAAAAGGAAGACTTATTTTGTTAAATAATCAAAATTTAATTAACAGGCCTATCCGCGTTGGCTGTTACCAGACTATAAATGATCTTTTCTAACACTCACTTACACTTACAACACTACACTTACGACTTTAACACTTACAACACTACACTTACAATTTAGGTAGGCGATAATAGCCTCAAGGTGCTTTTCGCCTTAAAATAAAAAAAATAATAACAAATAAGTGAAAATTTAAAATCGTAGTCTCCTCGTATTCACCCCGAGGACCCGGGTTCGATTCCCGGCCAGGGCTTGACATTTTCATACGCTATAAGTCATACCATCGTCTGCATTAGCCCAAATGTGCACAATAGTCGGACGTTAAAAAAAAAAAAATAAAATCGTTTTTTTAATATATTTTCAAAACTTGTCCAATTAAGCTTAGGCCTAGGGTATACGCTGTAGTCTATGCATTTTTAAATCAATATGAAATAAATAAAAAAGGAAGACTTATTTTGTTAAATAATCAAAATTTAATTACCCACGTAGGCTAGGCTGTTATCAGACTATAGGCCTAAATGATCTTTAATGATATAAGTTTTATACGCAAGTTGTTCGTCAATATCACGGATTGATGATATTTGGAAAAAAAATGTTTTTTATTTCGTTTTTCGTTTCAAAAAGCTTAAAAATTAACAAAAATATTTGTTTTTTTTAAAAATCGGCTCTAGAAATTCTACTCAAATATAAAGTAGGCTATTTAAACAACATAGGTAGTCTAGTTATCTACAAATATTCGTTTCGATAAAATCAGCTGGTAGTAATATGAAGATACTTAAGTTAGGGTAACATTTTAAACTGTTTTCTTTTATTTCAAATTTGGTAGGCCTATTTGGATTCGAATTGTATATCTTTACGAATGATCAAATTTTGAGCAAAATCTGATTAACCTATGTCGAGATATTGGGCAAATTTCAAGGGTTTTGTGAAGCATTTATACAATGTATGCCTTTTTTGATTGAGGAAACTTTCCATTTTGAATACGGTAAATCAAGGCTTACAAAAGTAGATACGAAACATAGAATACAGTAAGTAGGCTGTATTCCGGAAACGTATTCAATCACATTTTAAGTCTTCAAATTTAAGTCAAACGTTAAAAAATTGGGGTTTTCAAGAAAAAACACTCGCGTTTATTTCACTGGTCATAGGCTATTAATAAACAGTTTTGTCACTTAGTTATGTATCTTAAAGACTTTTATAATATAGACATTTTTTCACTGACACTATGCTCATGGACAGAACAGCCAAAACAATAACCAAGGACAAGAAGCAACGGTTCCAAGGCAGAGTCAAATCCAAGCGAACGGTCCAAATCTCTGACGAAGAAAGAAAAGCAAGATCACAACGAATGAAGCAATACTGGGCTACGAGGGAGGCACAGAACATTAAAAAGTGATTGGTTTAGTGTACTCCAAAGTTGGGTGAAACAAATAAAGAGAGATAGAAATTTTGCGCATTCTACCCCTCAGGGGGGGTGCAGACTAGCTGCGCCTATTGAGAGGATTTAGACCTATCGAGGTACCCGAGTCTAACACACACACTTTAACACTTTAAACTCACACCTACATTTAGGGAGGCAATAATACCCTAAATGTGCTTTTCGCCTTAAAAAATATCGCGAAGCGATATTAGACCTTAAGCTACAGTATCGTGCGCACTTAAGTGATATATTTATACGATAAGCTGTATAAAAAATGTATTTTAATTTTTGACTCAGAAAAGTTGTTACAATGAACTCTTCAAGTGAAGATTATGTAGGCATCGTTTTAACGTCCGACATTGTGCACACTTGGGCTAATGCAGACGATGGAATGATTTAGGCTTATAGCGCATGAAAATGCCAAGCCCTGGCCGGGAATCGAACCCGGGTCCTCGGGGTGAAAGCCCAGTACGCTATCAACTAGGCCACCGAGGCGTCTTTTTACGAAATTTTCATTTTCTTTCTTTATAAGTAAAAGTAACCGTGAAGAGATAACCTACAAAATATTTTGATTGCTCTCGTAGAACTAATTTTTACATTTATTTTAAATAACGTAAAATGAATCAAATTCATGTACGTATTTTCATTTTTCTAGTTAAGTATGTTGATAAGAGGTTTTTTTAAAAAGTTAGTAATAGGCTACGCACGCGTGCGTTTCATACCGACTCCATATTTTTTCTTCCGCGGACTGTAGGATGTGCATTAGTCTATCAAGCCCAACTGGTTCGGTAGCCAACTGTGGGATCAACATACAAATCTCCTTCCCCCCCCCCGTCGATGTGCCTTACAAAAAAAAATCTGAATTTGAAACAATATGCCTCATTTAAAGAAAATACCAATAACCAAATTTATAGCTGTATTGGTAAGTTTTAAAGCTTCTCATAACACTTCAAACTAAAATATAATCTATACTCGGATTTACAAAGTCCTACAACTAGCAAAACACAACGCCTAGTTGGTTAGGCCTATACACTTGCGGACACAGGACATAACCTAAACGATCGCGTACACTTCTCAAACACAGTCACCATAGCAACAATTCACAACCGGGCACACCTGTAAAATAGGCTGACAACTGTTAAACAATCTCCATTTTGTAATAAATCACCGCGAGTCCAACTCAGACGACACTGTTATTCAAATGTATTCGTTAGGTTATAGAATGGAACTGCAGGGTTCCCGTGTTACAAGGAGTCCTGCACGTGAGTTCTGCTTCAATTGGTCGACGTAGCGGCCATACTGCGCGACAAAGTCGTCGCCCGATTGGCCGGCACCTCCCTATTCGGTTAAACGTTAACCAATAAGATAAGTTTTGAAAGTAGTGCATGCCATAGACTAGACGCCTCAGATTTAACTCGACTATTGGCAGTGTAGCGTTGCTAGATCACGTACGACCCGACAACACGTAGATAATTAAGCGGCCAAGGTAAGTGCATAGGCACGTCCACTGGACACTTCACAAATTAATTTCGACCATCAAGTCCATCACCCCGGGCCATATGGCACGCACTTTTTGTTTTATGTCCCACTTATACCCCCGGCTTTCTTGTCTATGTTTGGATAACCTCCTTCTTGATATCGTGTAAATTATGTCTCTTCCTTCTCTGTAGTTCTTGTTTTGTTCGTTCAGAGGTCGTTTAGTGATTTAATTATGTAATTTAGCGTCGATTGTTAAGCTGTTGGCTGTGTTTATCGTTTAAGTGATTTTTTAAAAAATTTAATGTGATTTTTATTACACCCAATTTCGAGTGTAATTACACAAAATTTAATTTAATTACACAAAATTTTACAACAGTTAAAAATTATAAAATTTCAATTTTGAATTAAATATTTAATTTCCAGTTAAAAAAAAATCTAGATCTACATTCTATAGGCCTATCGACAAAAATACAGGCCTATTTAAACAAAACCATTTGAACATTCAAAAACCTTTTGACAAATGGTAGAAACGACATAATCCTTACCTAATGGCATAGCACTTTAAGTGTCCCTTTCTATTGTTTTATTATTCAGGCATATTTTATTATTCAGGTATATTTTATTATTCAGGTATATTTTATTATTCGGGTATATTTTATTATTCAGGTATATTTTATTATTCAGGCATATTTTATTATTCAGGAATATTTTATTATTCAGGCATATTTTATTATTCAGGAATATTTTATTATTCAGGAATATTTTATTATTCATGTATATTTTATTATTCAGGAATTTTTTTTATTATTCAGGTATATTTTATTATTCAGGCATATTTTATTATTCAGGCATATTTTATTATTCAGGTATATTTTATTATTCAGGTATATTTTATTATTCAGGCATATTTTATTATTCAGGTATATTTTATTATTCAGGTATATTTTATTATTCAGGCATATTTTATTATTCAGGTATATTTTATTATTCAGGCATATTTTATTATTCAGGTATATTTTATTATTCAGGTATATTTTGTTATTCAGGCATATTTTATTATTCAGGCATATTTTATTATTCAGGTATATTTTATTATTCAGGTATATTTTATTATTCAGGTATATTTTGTTATTCAGGCATATTTTATTATTCAGGCATATTTTATTATTCAGGTTTATTTTATCAAAGTTCTCCACAAAACCCGTCCTATTTCTGAATTTAATTTGTTACTTCGCTGTAGTGTTCCAAATGTTATGCAATTAACTCAAAATGAATAAGTTTATTTAGCCTATAATAAACACGTTACTGATTTTTATCTGTACCAACTTTTACAGGGCACAAATGTCTTATTCGAGTGTTAAGTCGGTCACGCCCCTTTAGTGCCAATATGTAGGCTTGATTATTACAGTCTTATATTTTTTATGTATGAGTGTCTTTAAATAAACAACCTATTTTTAAATTCAAAAGTTATTGTTAGCCTTTCAACATCGAGTTGTCAAAAAATTAAGCTTCACGTATTAGCCTACTGCAAAAAGATGACAGGCAGTTTTTTCCCACATTTTTTAAATTATAGCCTAACATAACAAAAATTAGAATAGCTTCACAATCGTGCAATTTTAACAAATACAGACTGTGAGTTTAGTACATGATGTAACAAATTCAAGCTTTTACTTACTTCAAGCTAAGCTAAATCGAACAAATCTATTGTATAGTCCTTATTAACATTTCTAAGTGATTCCATTAATACATGATTGTAGCACATTCTGTAGATTATTATTTTATTTATAAAAATGTAAGTTTTTACACTTAGCATATCCTGACAGACATTTACATTGTCCTGAGCTAAGCTAAATCGAACAAATCTATTGTATAGTCCTTATTAACATTTCTAAGTGATTCCATTAATACATGATTGCAGCACATTCTGTAGATTATTATTTTATTTATAAAAATGTAAGTTTTTTTTCACTTAGCATATCCTGACAGACATTTACATTGTCCTGTGAGACTACATTTAAAAAGTTTAGCCTATCTTATAGGCTACATTATTTATATTAGTTCTACACCTTATTATGCACATAACCTATATTTTAAATTAAAATAATTGTAAACTTTTATACAAGAATACACTTGCACTCTTTATAAATATTTCATCTTCCTAACCTAAAAGACCCATATTTGCTTTTCTTTTACATTGATTATATTGTGGTTAATTGGTTTTATATTTGGTTTATGATTTAAAGGTTACATTATTTATATTAGTTGTACACCTTATTATGCACATAACCTATATTTTAAATTAAAATAATTGTAAACTTTTAAACAATAATACACTTTCACTCATAATTATTTCATCTTCCCAACCTAAAAGACCCATTTTTGCTTTTGTTTTACATTGGTTATATTGTGGTTAATTGGTTTTATATTTGGTTTATGGTTTAAAGGATACATTATTTATATTAGTTCTACACCTTATTATGCACATAACCTATATTTTAAATGAAAATAATTGTAAACTTTTAAACAAGAATACACTTTCACTCATAAATATTTCATCTTCCTAACCTGAAAGACCCACATTTGCTTTTGTTTTATATTGGTTATGCGTATTGTGGTTAATTGGTTTTATATTAGGTTTATGATTTAAAGGCTACATTGTTTATATTAGTTCTACACGTTATTATGCACATAACCTATATTTTAAATTAAAATAACTGTAAACTTTTAAACAATAATACACTTTCACTCATAAATATTTCATCTTCCTAACCTAAAAGACCCATATTTGTTTTTGTTTTATATAGGTTATATTGTGGTTAATTGGTTTTATATTTGGTTTATGGTTTAAAGGCTACATTGTTTATATTATTTCTACACGTTATTATGCACGTAACCTATATTTTAAATTAAAATAATTGTAAACTTTTAAACAAGAATACACTTTCACTCGTTATAAATATTTCATCTTCCCAACCTAAAAGAACCATTTTTGCATTTGTTTTATAGTGGTTAATTGGTTTTATATTTGGTTTATGGTTTAAAGGCTACATTATTTATATTAGTTCTACACCTTATTATGTACATAACCTATATTTTAAATTCAAATAATTGTAAACCTTTAAACAATAATACACTTTCACTCATAAATATCTCATCTTCCTAACCTAAAAGACCCATATTTGCTTTTGTTTTATATTGGTTATATTGTGGTTAATTGGTTTTATATTTGGTTTATGGTTTAAAGGCTACATTGTTTATATTAGTTCTACACCTTATTATGCATATAACCTATATTTTAAATTAAAATAATTGTAAACTTTTAAACAATAATACACTTTCACTCATAAATATTTCATCTTCCTAACCTAAAAGACCCATATTTGCTTTTGTTTTATATAGGTTATATTGTGGTTAATTGGTTTTATATTTGGTTTATGGTTTAAAGGCTACATTTTTGATATTATTTCTACACGTTATTATGCACATAACCTATATTTTAAATTCAAATAATTGTAAACTTTTAAACAAGAATACACTTTCACTCGTTATAAATATTTCATCTTCCTAACCTAAAAGACCCACATTTGCTTTTGTTCATATAGGTTATATTGTGGTTAATTGGTTTTATATTTGGTTTATGGTTTAAAGGCTACATTTTTGATATTATTTCTACACCTTATTATGCACATAACCTATATTTTAAATTAAAATAATTGTAAACTTTTATACAAGAATACACTTTCACTCGTTATAAATATTTCATCTTCCCAACCTGAAAGACCCATATTTGCTTTTGTTTTATATTGGTTATATTGTGGTTAATTGGTTTTATATTTGGTTTATGATTTAAAGGCTACATTATTTATATTAGTTCTACACCTTATTATGTACATAACCTATATTTTAAATTAAAATAATTGTAAACTTTTATACAAGAATACACTTTCACTCGTTATAAATATTTCATCTTCCCAACCTAAAAGAACCATTTTTGCATTTGTTTTATAGTGGTTAATTGGTTTTATATTTGGTTTATGGTTTAAAGGCTACATTATTTATATTAGTTCTACACCTTATTATGTACATAACCTATATTTTAAATTCAAATAATTGTAAATAATACACTTTCACTCATAAATATTTCATCTTCCCAACCTAAAAGACCCATATTTGCTTTTGTTTTATATTGGTTATATTGTGGTTAATTGGTTTTATATTTGGTTTATGGTTTAAAGGATACATTATTTATATTACACCTTATTATGTACATAACCTATATTTTAAATTCATATAATTGTAAACCTTTAAACAATAATACACTTTCACTCGTTATAAATATTTCATCTTCCTAACCTAAAAGACCCATATTTGCTTTTGTTTTACATTGGTTATATTGTGGTTAATTGGTTTTATATTTGGTTTATGGTTTAGTTGGTTTTTTATATGGTTATGTTGTGTTATATTTTGGTTTCATTTCTTAATCTTTGATAGCCTACATGTAGTAACCTACTTAAACTGCTCCTAATAGCCTAGTCCCATAGGCCTCTATAATGACTTTAATCGTTAGCTTCTTTCTGAGAACTGAAACTTCCCAAGTTCCACTACAGCCGAATAAATATTAGCAAGCCTTACTTAAGTTAAGATAAAAACTTTAAAACTCAACCTATATGTAGGCCTAAATAGTAGATTACTTCTAAAAGTTAGAAACGCTGTAGCTTTTACAATAATAGCCTATAGGAAATATTATGGCTACAGTATTCTAAATTGCCAATTGTGACATAATAAACCGTTGGCTTATTCATTATTAACCTAAAAACCATAAAACTTGGGGTAATAAATGTAGCCTAATTAATATATTTTCAAACGTGAATTTGCATAGAAACAACAACAAAAATGCACAAGTATGAATAACCCACAGTTTTCATGAATTTGTCACTTTTGTCCGGCAATGTAGGGCTGCATTAATTGCTAATTCAAAAAAACTTTTTGTTTAATGATATTGATCGTTTCTACATAAACAATATTTTGTCTACAATAGTTTTTTTTATTTTTAAATGAAAAGCACTTTGAGGCTATTTATCGCCTCCTTAAATGTTTTTTGTTGTTATTTTAAGGCGAAAAACACATTGAGGCTATTATTGTCTCCCTAAATGTAAGTGTGTGTTAGACTCGGGTACCACGAGGAAAGTCTAAATCCTCTCAGTAGGTGCAATTAGCCTGCACCCCCCCCCTGTGGGGGCTCTAAATGTAAGTGTGAGTGTAAAGTGTTAAAGTCGTAAGTGTAAGTGTGTGTTAGACTCGGGTACTACTAGGGACGTTTAAATCCTCTCAATAGGTGCAGCCCATGTGGGGGCCCTAATGTAAGTGTGAATGTAAAGTGTTAGTCGAAAGTGTAGTGTTTTAAGTGTAAGTGTGTGAGACTCGGGTACCGCGAGGGACGTCTAAATCCTCTCAATAGGTGCAATTAGCCTGCACCCCCTGTGGGGGCCCTAAATGAAAGTGTGAATGTAAAGTGTTAAAGTCGTAAGTGTAATGTTTTAAGTGTAAGTGTGTGGCTCGGATACCACTAGGGACGTCTAAATCCTCTCAATAGGTGCAGCTAATCTGCACTCCCATGTGGGGACCCTAAATGTAAGTATGAGTGTAAAGTCTTAAAGTCGTAAGTGTGGTGTTGTAAGAGTGTGTTAAACTCGGGTACCGCTAGGACGTCTAAATCCTCTCAATAGGTGCAGCTAGTCTGCACCCCCATGTGGGGGCTCTAAATGTAGTTGTGAGTCTAAAGTGTTAAAGTCGTAAGTGTAATTGTGTGTTAGACTCGGGTACCGCGAGGGACGTCTAAATCCTCTCAATAGGTGCAGCTAGTCTGCACCCCCATGTGGGGGCCCTAAATGTAAGTGTGAGTGTAAAGTGTTAGTCGTAAGTGTAGTGTTGTAAGTGTAAGTGTGTGACTCGGGTACCGGGAGGGACGTCTAAATCCTCTCAATAGGTGCAGCTAGTCAATAGGGCTTACTAAGTATGCCTATAGGCCCTAGAACTTAATTATAATTGATAGAATATCGGATATAAGTAGCCAAAAGAAATTTACGGATACAAGCTTCCTACAGACCTTATCGGGATCTGAAACTGGTTCAAAGTAGCAAACATTTAAGAAAAGCGTTCGGTCACGGTAGGGCTCCATCAGGTTGGGATATTGCATTAAACACATTACCAATTCTTTGCTAGAAAGAGAGTAAAAGAAGAAATAATTCCTTTGTCAGAAAAGTAACCTAACCTTACAGTAGGCATCGCAGTATATTCTTAATTAATATAGGCCTTGAGGACTCTTACGGCAGCTCGTAACTTTTTCCGCCAATTTAACCGGTAACTGTAATATTTACGAAAAATTTTACCGGACCAACTTTATTGGAACTGTTATGTTCTCTCTCTGGTGAAGCGGTCGAAATCATGTTTGACGTTAAGTCAGTAGGCCTATTACAGTAAATAACCAGCAACTTTCCTCTCAACGTTGAATCATGGCCCCGCCATCTTGAAATGAAAGTGAGTGTTGAAAATATTTAGCCTATACATAATTCTTTCGGGCTTTATATACCTTCGTATTAAATTTCAAAACAATCGGCCGACGCGTTTTGGTTAAAATTGCGTGCGTTCATCGTCGTTAAATCAGAGATCGCCATCTTGAAACGGAAGTAAATAGGAAAAATGTTACACATATGACTTTTGGACTTTAGGCCTATACAAGATATCTTTGTACCAAATTTCAAAAAAATCGTTCAATGCGTTTGATAAAAATTGCGTACACTCGTCATTTTTAATTTAGAGACCGCCATCTTGAAACGGAAGTAAACAGGTAAAATGTTACACATAACATTTGGACTTCAGGCAAAGTTGTGCCAAATTTCAAAAAAATCGTCCAATGCGTTTGATTAAAATTGCGTACACTCGTCACCGTTAAATCAGAGACCGCCATCTTGAAACGGAAGTAAACAGGAAAAAAAGTACATTTGTCATTTGGGCTTCATACAAGATATCTTCGTATGAAATTTCAAAACAATCGGTCAATGCGTTTGGCTAAAATTGTGTACACACGTTATTGTCAGAGGCCGCCATATTGAAACGGAAGTGAATAGAAAAACCTCACACATGTCGTTCGGACTTTATATAAAGTATCTATAGGCTACCGATGGCCAGCTGTTGTATTGTGCTTTATACAATGCACTGCAAGTGGTATTACGTAATATTGCAGGCGTTAATAGCCTTGGGCTGACGAAAATAATTTTTTTTTTTAATAAATTCAATTTAATTGTTATACTTACAAAATTAATATAAATTCTTATCTTTCCTTTAATAAATGACAATACTGAAATTAATTTTACCATTAGAATTTCATTGTTAAATATTAAAACCAGTGCATTTGATAATTCGAAATGTCCTTGATATATCCATCGAAGTAAATTACTTTAAACAATATTTACGAGGTGTGTTCAGAAAGTAACGAGAATTTTAATTTTTTGAACAAAATAAACAAAATATTTATTTCCCCATTGGAGATTATGCACTTGTACCAACGCTTCTTCCAATCCTCGAAACATTTCTCAAACTCGATCTTTGAGATAGCCTTTAGTTCTTTCAGCGATGCGCTTTTAATGTCATCTACGGCTGTAAAACGACGGCCCTTTAAGGTTCTCTTTACTTTTGGAAATAGGAAAAAGTCACACGGAGCCTATGTATCTGGCGAATATGGAGGCTGGGGCATCGTTACAGTACTGTTTTTGGCCAAAATTCACGAACAAGCAATGAAGTGTGAGCTGGTGCATTATCGTGGTGCAAAAGCCATGAATTGTTTTTCCACAGATCCGGGCGTTTTTTCCGGATTGCTCCATGCAAACGGCGTTGAACTTGTAGGTAGTACTCCTTATAGACCGTTTCACCTGGTGGCAGGAATTCATGATGCACTATGCCATTAATATCGAAGAACACAGTGAGCATAACCGCACTTGTCGAGCCTTTTTCGGTCTTGGCGAGCCAGAATGCCTCCACTGGGATGATTGAGCCTTAGTTTCAACGTCATATCCGTAAACCCATGTTTCGTCACCGGTTATAATACGTTTCAGTAATTCTGCATCGTCGTTGACTTCATTTAGTGACTCCTGAGCAACTTCCATTCGCCGCTGTTTTTGTTCAAAATTCAACAATTTTGGAACGAATTTTGCTGCCACGCGTTTCATACACAAAACACTGGAAACAATGTCATGACATGATCCAATCGATATGCCAACATCATCAGCGACCTCTCTAATTGTGATTAGGCGATTGTTCGTAACCATTTCTTTCACTTTTTCCACGTTTTCATCGATTGTTGATGTGCTGTTGCGTCCAAGGCGTTCGTTATCTTCAACGTCTTCACGGCCTTCTTGGAAACGCTTATACCACTCGTAAACTCTTGCTTTACTCATAGCAGACTCACCATAGGCCTTTGTTAACATTTCACACACTTTGTTCCATTTTTTACGCAAAATTTGATACAAATTCTTTGATCCATTTCTTTTAACAAACGAAAATCGCCGAGCTCATAAAAACACGACTAACCTTAGTGGCTGTCACAGACAAAGTCAAAAATGAAAACAGCTGAAAGTTTTATCATACTCAAGGGCATGTATATCAACATAATAAAAAAAATGTTTGACAATCGGAATTTCTAAGACAGCGAAATTTAAAAATTCTTGTTACTTTTTGAACACACCTCGTAAATCGTTTTTTTTAGGAAATTGTGTGTTGTAAAGATGGGGAATAGTAAAAGTTTCTATCTGCCAAATAACTTTCTAATATTATTAAGTTGACGGTTTTTTTAACTGCTTTGAAATAAAATTTCTCAAGGCCTGTTTTTGACAATTAAATATAACTTTTAGGTATTAAAATTTCAAAAACAAAGCTGAAAAATTAATAAGTTATTTTTTTATAAAAAGTGTCAGATGTATGTTAGCAGTTAGGTACTTTCAAAATATACGAAAAAAAATAAATAAAATGTTCCTGTACTTATTATCTGTATTAACTGTGTTCAGAAATTCGTTTTGGTCTCATTTTATTTTACTTTATTTTGTAAACTAATTGTTAGTTATTAGACTATGGGTGAATAATAAATACCATATTATGACAAATAATAAGTGATTTGTTAAATAAAGCCTTTATTAAATAAAGAACTATTCAAAGCACAATCTAAGTGTAAGCTGTCTTCAGTTTGGATTAGCTACTGTTCTAACCTATCGTTAAAGTCACTGGAGATAATTTGTAGAATTACGGAATATTTTTAAATCGCACACTGCAGTAGAAACTAGGCGTAGTTTATGGTTAATTAAATTAAATTAAATTTATATTATTGAAATGGAAATAATTTAATTGACATAAAACTTTTTTTTTGAAGACGCGAGAGGGGTGAATAGACAAAAGTGTCCCGAATCTTTAAACGGAACTATAAAACGGAAACGAGCAAACGAATTTCGTCTATATATTTCTATCTCTTTTTCTTCCTCATTTTAGATAACAGCACACGTGTATTATATGAAAACGTTGTGTTGCTTTGGTTTCGGTATTTCTCGTTAATTGAAGAACACGTGCACGTTGTAACCGTTTATAATACATTCGACATTAATACAAGCGTTTTTAAAAAAAAATTTAAAGCCCTCAATGGAGCACATTTAGTCAATTTTGGTTCTTTTAGGTTTTTGAGATTCTCCCAATACTTTTTCAGTCTTATAGATCTCTGTAGTCTAACTTCCTCCGAGTAAAAGGCAACTCTTTTTGTTCCTTCTTTAAATTTTAATCTAGTGTTTTTATCCCTAAGGATTGGTTTTTCCCTTCCTTCTTTCAGACGTTCCTCCGTTATCCCTAATTCTTTTAAATCCTGTTCCACTTCCTTAAGCCACTCATTCTTTACTTTCATTTGAGTTGGTAATTTAGGAGTTTCTTCGTCAGTCTTTCTTCTGGCAGCCTTATTAGGTGTCCATAAAAAGCCAGTCTCCTCTTTCTAATATTATCTAACAGATGTTCATTATCCTGATAGATGGCCGAACTTGGCAGCAGTCTGTATGTTCTTTCTACCGTGTGTTTTTTGTTGATAATGGTTCTCAATATTTTTCTTTCCACTTTTTGAAGCTCCTCCGTTCTGTTTCGGCTTCTTAGAATAATTTTTAAATAAATACAAGCGTTTATAATAATTGTTGTTAATATTTCTGATTTTTAACAACATAACCTAAAACTTATTATAGCCTATCAGCTGTTCAGTGAAATCAGCTGATCGCTACGAATTAATATAAAACAATCTTTTACTATAACTACAGTAAATAATATCTAAGCTAGGTTCATATATTTATTTATTTAAACAAAAGAAGATACTTGTAAACATATCTTCAAACTAATTATATATTCAGCAAAGATATTAACAAAAGTTTCGTTTCTGTCGATAACCACAAGTGTACTTTTTTAATTGAACGGTATGCAATTACTGGTTCCAATAAAGATAGAAATAATTTTTTAAAAAAAGGTGGCAGTGGCACGACTGCCGACAGAAGTGACTACTTCTTATCACGGATTATGACTATATATTTTACACCACAAAATAAAATATATAGTCGATTTTCAAAACCACGAGTACGTTCATTTCGGTTTAATATATTTCTAAATACAATATTATACGATGTTATGGTTTTTTTGCTAAGGCATAGATTTTTGCTACTCGACACTAGAATAGGCTATAACTGACCACGGGAGAAGCACTGAGTCCCAAATGTATTCCTGCTACACTTAATATCTGACCCTGTGACTTATTAATTGTCATTGTAAATGCCAACTTCAATGGAAACTGCAATATTTTAATTTGGAAAGGCAGGTTGTTTTGAATTATAAGATTGTTTCAATTAAAATAATTGCAAATGTAAGCTTATAAACAATAATTTTATAATAAATAATAACAGGGATTCAGATTTTTAAAACGGGAATACATCTATTTCCATCTCAGGTACCTAAACCATGTTCATTTTAAATTTCATCTCAATCGGTCCAGTAGTTAATGTGTGATTGAATAACAAACAAGAACACACACATAAACTTTCAAATTTAAAATATTACATTAAGAAGTATAAAATATTATTAAAACGTCACTGTTGTAGCCTTCAGTTAACACATATCACAAAACTGAATACTAAATAATTCAGTTGCACTGGGTAAGTAGTATAATGGCATTTAAATAATTATTATTCACACCTACCAATATATAATAACGTATAAAACGTCACTGTTACACAGTTAACACTTGTCATAAAACTAAATACTAAATAAAGTTGAACTGGGTAAGTAGTATAATGGCGTTCAAAATAATTTAAGTATTTATTATTCACACCTACCAATATATAATAAACGTATAAAACGTCACTGTTACACAGTTAACACTTCACACAAAACTAAATAATTAAGTTGGACTGGGTAAGTAATATAATGGCGCGAACATGCAAGTTTTCACTTCAAAAATACATTTTAAAACAAAAATATAAAGAGCGTGATGCGTGACGGCAAACTGAATTTTTTCCCGTGCAAAACATACATCCATACCCCGCCATAAGAAGTAGTCACTTCAATAAAAAATGATCCCGCGGTATGAGCAAACTATATCTGCATGCAGTATCATCAAAATCGTTCGATTGATTTCGTCCCCAGCTATATGCATAGAAACACGCATATTTTTTTTAACAACGGAAATTTCTAAACAATGCCGAATTAAATTGATAAACTGATTTGCAGACACGGAAGTGCAGGTCCTTGGGGTTAGATGAAGGAGATAATCACGTGTGTTGGAAGGATCATGTGGGCCCCCTATCCCGGAAGAAGCATCAGGTACCATACCGGCAGAGGACAAAAGGTCCGCAGATACAGCTTTGTTTTCGTAGGGTTAGTCTACACTCTACAAGATCGGTGATACCAGGAACAGTGCAGTCCATTCAAAAATTGAGATTTTAAAATTTAGGCCTTGCATTTTAGAAAGCTGCGGAAAATTCTAAATTTTATTAAGACTACACTTACAAACTTTTATTGAAATTAATGGTTTCAGACAATTCAATTTTTAACAGTTTTTTGACCCAAGAAGGCATTGGAAAATTACTAAACGTGTTTGAGATGTGGGCAAACCCCAAACTGCTTCGTAATCGAAATCTGGCAATTATTTTGGTCTTACCTAGGACCTCCACACACACACACACACACACACACACACACACACACACACACACACACACACACACACACACACACACACACACACACACACACACACACACACACACACACACACACACACACACACACACACACACACACACACACACACACACACACACACACACACACACACACACACACACACACACACACACACACACACACACACACACACACACACGGCTAAATATCCAAGTCCCTAGCTGCACCTATTGAGAGGATTTAGACGTCCCTCGCGGTACCCTAGTCTAACACACCGGTCTATAGGCTAACAAGTTCGTTTAAGTATTGTATACCTATGTTAGAAAGTAATTTGGTTCAGCAGAAAAATTGTAGGGCTTTTCCACTGTTCAAAAAATTGATAATCTCAATGGCATTTGTTTATTTGCACGTTTTTTTACAAAGTCATCAAATTACCTAATTATACGAGAATAAACTACATAAGTTATTCAAAAGGCTGTGTTCACTTGAAACTTTCATAGTGCGAAATTTCGCACGGGTCTCCGGTTGTAAATAATAAGGCTATTTAAGTTCTCGAATAAATGAACACTTATTTACACAGTATCCAAGTAATATAAAACATCCCCCGCAAAGGGTGCAGACTAGCTGCACCTATTGAGAGGATTTAGACGTTCCTCGCGGTACCCGAGTCTAACACACACTTACACTTATGACTCTAACTCTTTACACTCACACTTACATTTGGAGCCCCACATGGGGGTACAGACTAGCTGCACCTATTGAGAGGATTTAGACGTCCCTCGCGGTACCCGAATCTAATACACACTTAACACTTACAACACTACACTTACGACTTTAACACTTTACACTCACACTTACATTTAGGGCCCCCACAAGGGGGGTACAGACTAGCTGCACCTATTGAGAGGATTTAGACGTCCATCGAGGTACCCGAGTCTAACACACTTACACTTACGACTTTAACACTTTACACTCACACTTACATTTACAGCCCCCACAAGGGGGTACAGACTAGCTGCACCTATTGAGTGGATTTAGACGTCCCTCGTGGTATCCAAGTCTAACACACACTTACACTTACAACACTACACTTACGACTTTAACACTTTACACTCACACTTACATTTAAGGAGGCGAGAATAGCCTCAATGTGCTTTTCACCTTAAAATACAAAAAAAAACAACAAATCTCACACTCGATTATTTCTTTATAAATTATTTCGGAAGCTAGCGGCAAACAATAGGAAAATCAGTTTATGAAATTTCACTCAAATGTTGTTTGTTTATGAAGCCTAACGGAAGCAAATGCCTTACATTTTTAATAATAAAAAATTACGGTTCTGGAAAAAATAGAAAGAAAGTCTGACTGCGTTCGTAATATTGTTGAGTCCTAGGCGATATCTGCAGTCATAAATTAATGTAGTACCTACACTAAGGGACTCTTTTCTCCTATAGTTTTGAAAATTAGGCACCTATAGGCCTATACCATTCGTTAGAAAAACAAAAAAACTTCTACAATTTCTAATCCCGTGATTTTTTTTTAATATATTTATATAAATATGCCGTGATGAAGATTTATATTTATGAGTACTGTATACAATTTCAACTCAACGGTTAAGCCGTTCTAGAAATATGTTATAAATTATATATAGTAAAAAAACAAAATGGCGGATAACTTAACTGGTAGGCCTAAAAGAATTTTACTTAATTTTACCCTTACCTCTTAAATCATGTTCGCAAATTACACAAATGGTCACGTGGTAGCATCTAATTTGCATTGCACGTAGTCGTTACGCACAAGGGTAAAACAGTGTTATATGCGCACAACTGTTGGGACCGGAGGGTCGTGACTTAGTAGATCATGTGCCCGAAACAGACCGTGGTAGATGCGCACGTAGTCGTGTTACACACAAGGGTAAAACAGAGTTATTTGCGCACAATTGTTGGGACCGGAGGGTCCTGACTTAGTCGATCATGTGCCCGAAACAGACCGTGGTAGATGCGCACGTAGTCGTGTTACGCACAAGGGTAAAACAGAGTTATTTGCGCACAATTGTTGGGACCGGAGGGTCCTGACTTAGTCGATCATGTGCCCGAAACAGACCGTGGTAGATGCGCACGTAGTCGTGTTACACACAAGGGTAAAACAGAGTTATTTGCGCACAATTGTTGGGACCGGAGGGTCCTGACTTAGTCGATCATGTGCCCGAAACAGACCGTGGTAGATGCGCACGTAGTCGTGTTACGCACAAGGGTAAAACAGAGTTATTTGCGCACAATTGTTGGGACCGGAGGGTCCTGACTTAGTCGATCATGTGCCCGAAACAGACCGTGGTAGATGCGCACGTAGTCGTGTTACACACAAGGGTAAAACAGAGTTATTTGCGCACAATTGTTGGGACCGGAGGGTCCTGACTTAGTCGATCATGTGCCCGAAACAGACCGTGGTAGATGCGCACGTAGTCGTGTTACGCACAAGGGTAAAACAGTATTATTTGCGCACAACTGTTGGGACCGGAGGGTCCTGACTTAGTCGATCATGTGCCCGAAACAGACCGTGGTAGATGCGCACGTAGTCGTTACGCACAAGGGTAAAACAGTGTTATTTGCGCACAACTGTTGGGATTGGTGGCTTCTGACTTAGTAGATCATGTGCCCGAAACAGACCGTGGTAGATGCGCACGTAGTCGTTACGCACAAGGGTAAAACAGTATTATTTGCGCACAACTGTTGGGATTGGTGGCTTCTGACTTAGTAGATCATGTGCCCGAAACAGACCGTGGTAGATGCGCACGTAGTCGTTACGCACAAGGGTAAAACAGTGTTATTTGCGCACAACTGTTGGGATTGGTGGCTTCTGACTTAGTAGATTGTGTGCCCGAAACAGACCGTGGTAGATGCGCACGTAGTCGTTACGCACAAGGGTAAAACAGTGTTATTTGCGCACAACTGTTGGGATTGGTGGCTTCTGACTTAGTAGATCATGTGCCCGAAACAGACCGTGGTAGATGCGCACGTAGTCGTTACGCACAAGGGTAAAACAGTGTTATTTGCGCACAACTGTTGGGATTGGTGGCTTCTGACTTAGTAGATCATGTGCCCGAAACAGGCCGTGGTAGATGCGCACGTAGTCGTTACGCACAAGGGTAAAACAGTGTTATTTGCGCACAACTGTTGGGATTGGTGGCTTCTGACTTAGTAGATCATGTGCCCGAAACAGGCCGTGGTAGATGCGCACGTAGTCGTTACGCACAAGGGTAAAACAGTGTTATTTGCGCACAACTGTTGGGACCGGAGGGTCCTGACTTAGTAGATCATGTACCCGAAACAGACCGTGGTAGATGCGCACATAGTCGTTACGCACAAGCGTAAAACAGTGTTATTTGCGCATAACTGTTGGGACCGAAGACTTCTGACTTAGTAGATCATGTGCCCGAAAGAGAGCGTGGTAGATGCGCACGTAGTCGTTACGCACAAGGGTAAAATAGTGTTATTTGCGCACAACTGTTGGGACCGGAGGGTCCTGACTTAGTAGTTGTTTGTCATCCGTGAAATGTATAAAAATTGAAATTACTTTTTAAATTTTAGGTTTATAATGCTTTTATTCAAGCTCCAAAATAAAAATAATTACTTAAAAAATTAAAAAACAGGACTGCTAAAACACAAAATACGAAAAAAATATGCACAAAAATTATATATTTCATAAAATAAACGAAAATCTGAAGTACAATTGATTTAAAAAGATGAAAACAAGAAATTAGAATAAATGTTGAAGAATATTTTCCGAGTATCTACATGTTACGTTCATACAATAAATGCAGTCGGGGGATGCATCGTAATATATTTGCACTGAACAGCCAATATATTTGGGTGTCATTTTCCCCAGCTCACCGTCCTGAATCGGCTGAAACTTGAGCGGTAATTCCAGGCTTATTGGTTCCGAAGTGAGTGTTCTTCTGTTGCTTTCAGTTGTCGAATCTGAGTGATTCCTCTTGTATAGGTCCTAGTAATTATATTTAGTCCAGTACATCAGTTATTTAAGAATTTATTTCTTCTAGCAACTTATTTATCCAATGTGAAATCAGTTATAAGTTCATCCTATCACCCCAATTTTACCCCATTAGGGGTAGTTTTGATGAAAGTTAAGTAGTCTATGAAACTCCAGGTGAAGTGAGGAATCCAAGAGCTAAGGTAGATCGAAATCGGACGAGCCGTTAAGTAGTTATGATGGAACAAACAAACAAACATACTTACCCAGGTACTGGAAACAACGCTCCTTTTTTGGCAGTCGTGTAAAAATAACGCTTTGTTTTCTCAGCATCATATTGATAATTTAGTGCCGCCACCCACAACGAGATAGCGCTCGCTCCTATTCACCAGTCAGCACATTGTGCCACTTTAGACCCTTCCTGCACCCCTTCTCCCCTCATTGTACATCCGTCGCGGAATTAATTTTGAGTGCTTTCTCAAGCTCATTTAAGCCTTGTCTGTTTTCGAGCAAAACACTTGAATGAAGGGGTGCTCTTCCATGTAAAGGGGTTGTAAATCCGTGCGTTTTGCAGTAGCATCAAATAAATGCCCTTCAAATGTGGCACCTAACTGTTTATATTTATATTTATAAATATAAAGAATGATTATGTGTATAATCAGGTGCTCATTATTAGACGAGGTGCTATTAAACGAGGTGTTCAGAAAGTAACGAGAATTTTAAATTTTTGAACAAAATATTTATTTATTCTTCTACATTGATGTTGTCGCCTTCAAAATAGTCCCCATTGGAGATTATGCACTTGTGCCAGCGCTTCTTCCAATCCTCGAAACACTTCTCAAACTCGATCTTTTAGATAGCCTTTAGTTCTTTCAGCGATGCGCTTTTAATGTCATCTGCGGCTGTAAAACGACGGCCCTTTAAAGTTCTCTTTATTTTTGGAAATAGGAAAAAGTCACACGGAGCCATGTCTGGCGAATATGGAGGCTGGGGCATCGTTACAGTACTGTTTTTGGCCAAAATTCACGAACAAGCAATGAAGTGTGAGCTGGTGCATTATCGTGGTGCAAAAGCCATGAATTGTTTTTCCACAGATCCGGGCGTTTTTTCCGGATTGCTTCACGCAAACGGCGTTGAACTTGTAGGTAGTACTCCTTATTGACCGTTTCACGTGGTGGCAGGAATTCATGATGCACTATGCCATTAATATCGAAGAACACAGTGAGCATAACCTTCACCTTCGACAGCACTTGTCGAGCCTTTTTCGATCTTGGCGAGCCAGAATGCCTCCACTGGGATGATTGAGCCTTAGTTTCGACGTCATATCCGTAAACCCATGTTTCGTCACCTGTTATAATACGTTTCAGTAATTCTGCATCGTCGTTGACTTCATTTAGTGACTCCTGAGCAACTTCCATTCGCCGCTGTTTTTGTTCAAAATTCAACAATTTTGGAACGAATTTTTTCTGCTACGCGTTTCATACACAAAACACTGGAAATAATGACACGACATGATCCAATCGATATGCCAACATCATCAGCGACCTCTCTAATTGTGATTCGGCGATTGTTCGTAACCATTTCTTTCACTTTTTCCACGTTTTCATCGGTTGTTGATGTGCTGGGGCGTCCAGGGCGTTCGTCATCTTCAACGTCTTCACGGCCTTCTTGGAAACGCTTATACCACTCGTAAACTCTTGCTTTACTCATAGCAGACTCACCATAGGCCTTTGTTAACATTTCACACACTTTGTTACACTTTATTCCATTTTTTACGCAAAATTTTATACAAATTCTTTGATCCATATCTTTTAACAAAACACACCTCGTATATATCAGTTATTGTGGTAACTTTATCGTTTCCTTTAGCACCGATCCTTCGTCCCTATTAGCCTAACTGGCGTATGGACATTAAGCAAAAGAACAGAAGAAAATAAATGTATTATAACCACAATAGTAGAAGCTTATAAACTTAATTTATAAATAAATAATATTTATTTTCAAAACGAAGAATTAAAAAAAGGAGAGTTAAAAGTATGTGGTGTAAAATTATTGCTGTTTTGATAGAGGCTGTTTTGAAACAGCTGTGTTCCGCGATTGTCAAATTGAAACAGCTGTGTTCCGCGATTGTTAAAATTGAAACAGCTGTGTTCCGCGATTGTCAAATTGAAACAGTTGTGTTCCGCGTTTGTTCAAATTGAAACAGTTGTGTTCCGCGATTGTTAAAATTGAAACAGCTGTGTTCCGCGATTGTCAAATTGAAACAGTTGTGTTCCGCGATTGTACAAATTGAATCAGTTGTGTTCCGCGATTGTTGAAATTTCAAACAGTTGTGTTCCGCGATTGTTAAAATTGAAACAGCTGTGTTCCGCGATTGTCAAATTGAAACAGTTGTGTTCCGCGATTGTACAAATTGAATCAGTTGTGTTCCGCGATTATTGAAATTTCAAACAGTAGTGTTCCGAGATTGTTCAAATTGAAACAGTTGTGTTCCGCGATTGTCAAATTGAAACATTTGTGTTTCGCGATTGTTAAAATTGAAACAGTTGTGTTCCGCGATTGTTCAAATTGAAACAGCTGTGTTCCGCGATTGTTCAAATTGAAATAGCTGTGTTCCGCGATTGTCAAATTGAAACAGCTGTGTTCCGCGATTGTTCAAATTGAAACAGCTGTGTTCCGCGATTGTCAAATTGAAACAGTTGTGTTTCGCGTTTGTTCAAATTGAAACAGTCGTGTTTCGCGTTTGTTCAAATTGAAACAGTTGTGTTCCACGATTGTTCAAATTGAAACAGTTGTGTTCCGCGATTGTTCAAGTTGAAACAGTTGCATTCCGCGATTGTTCAAATTGAAACAGCTGTGTTCCGAGATTGTTCAAATTAAAACAGCTGTGTTCCGAGATTGTTCAAATTAAAACAGTTATGTTCCGAGATTGTTCAAATTAAAACAGTTATGTTCCGCGATTGTTCAAATTTGAACATATCGAACAAAATCTTGTCAGTGTGTTAAAATGCAAACCCGCTATTAATCAAGTTGACAGCAAACATTCGTTTTTCATCTCATTGTTTCCTAGATTTAAAAAAATACGCTACCATTTATCATTTTAGATTTTTCTAAATATAATATTCGTGATAATAAATATGGGTTCTCTTTTCGCTCACAAAAATCTTGTTTAGTATTTAGTTAAATCCAGGAGGAATGAAAAATGTCCAAGTTTCCGTAGAAAAGATATTTTTGCAACAGCTGTGCTCGAGAGCGCTGTCGCGGCAGTTTGTCTAACTAACTACCGGAAGCAGTTAACTCCGTGTTGAGAGGAAACATGACCTCGTCACCCCACAGCCACACAGCGATGTAAATATCGTGTAGATTTATACATAGTGCTTGCAATATAAATATATCATGACAAATGCTAACATATTGTCGATGATTAAATGTCGAAACGTAGCATACAGTAGAGGTGGGCGTTTCTGCTATTTTTACAAAACGTCAACAAACTGTTTGTTGAAAAAAAAAGCTGCTTTTTAAAACAGTTGGAAAAAAACAGGTTTAGAAAACTGAAACTCAAAGTTGTATTAGCAGCTAAAACATAAGCACATACGTTCAGTTTTCTAAGACTACTTTTTCATTTCCATTACCACCATGTCCTTAAATTGTTTTTGGGTGTAAAGCATTTAGAAAGGATAAAAATAATCCTTATAAGTGTAGTAATAATTAAATTACATTCTCAAAACGTAATAATTATGTATGCCATTTTATATTTACAAAATGCAATGAATTTCTAATAGAAGCATTCTTTTTTACTTAAAAATTAAATAGTCCTTTGCGTATTTACCAAAATGCAAACGATTTAGAATATATTTAGTTGATTAAAAAATATTGATGATTGATAATAAGTATAAAAAATATGTTTAAATAAAATTAGGCTCTGTATCTACAAAATGTGAGAGGTTGTTACTACAACTCGCAACAAAATAGAGATAAACGTTGACATTGACCAAACAGTTCTTACTTCACTACAAGCAACTAGCAACTTTGGAATAAAGGGAAAAGCATAAAAGCAGGTAGAAGAAAAGCAGTTAGCAGGAAAACAGTTTTAGCGCTTGCGGCAACGTTCGAATAGAACAGTCCGTTCCTTGTTTAACAAATCATAAACCAGTCCAAATCAAACTGCTTGTTTCCGTTTGAAAAAGCAGTTCGTTTGTCGTTAGAAAAGCAGTTAGCAAAAACAGTTTTAGCAAAACAAATCATAAACCAGTCCAAATCAAACTGCTTGTTTCCGTTTGAAAAAGCAGTAAAGCGCTTGCGGCAATGTTCGAATAGAACAGTCCGTTCCTTGTTTAACAAATCATAAACCAGTCCAAGTCAAACTGCTTGTTTCCGTTTGAAAAAGCAGTTCGTTTGTCGTTTATAGAAAAGCAGTTTTTTTAACATTTTAGCGTTTTCTGCCCCACCACTAGCATACAGTAAGACTAAGTTGTATGGAATAATGGATTACTTGTAAATTCAATTTTCGGAACATTGTCAATCTATCGACATTAGGCATACAGTCAGAGTCGAGTTTACCAAGCACGGCCTGTTTTGAAGTTGTTCGAACCCAGTTCCGCTACAATACCAATAGTCCCGATTCCAGTCCTTCGGGAGTAATAGGCCTAAGTAAAAATTGTAGCTATATAAAAATAACTGAATATTTTTGCTTTAAAACCTACCACAACATTAGGCTAAACACACAAACATGGACTCAAATTAACATAAATTTATTTCCGGAAAAAGTTGTAATGATCAATAACTACGTTAACATAATTTAACAAAAATGGCGAACTGATTTTAAGGTGACTTCTTCTTATCGCGGGTACTGAAGCCTATGTTTTGCATTCGGAAAAATTCAGTTTGCCGTCACGGAACGCTCTAACACTATATGAGCACTCTAGTGGACATTATTATTACAACACATTATTATTTTTGTTTAGTGATTAATAAAGTATATTTTTGAAGTGAAAACTTGCATGGCCGCGGTTGACAAAACATGAGTAAGCTTTCGCGTCACGCTTGAATCCACAATGTATATCCTCACAACGTATATTGTTCTTGTATATATCCAGACTGGAAGTGACTATTTCTAAACAGCTGATTTCCTACAATAGCTTCAATATCGTTTCAATTGAGGTTATGTTTATTGTTCTTGTTAAAGTGTATTTTCTAAATTTGTGTAGTCAAATTATTTAATACGACCTATACCAATTTTTGAATGCCAGAATCATAAATATTATATTTATTATTATAGTTAGACAGTATTACTGCCAAAAGTAGGGTTATAAACTGATTAATTATTAAAGTCCCTTATGTAGCCTAAGATACTCAAATTCGTAGTCTGTGACAGTTTCAGTTAATTTTTAAGTTGTGTACCTTACACACGCGCGAAATTTAATACGAAAATAATTTTCAAGAGGTGCCCTTTCCTGCATGCATTTACATTTTTGTAAAAATAATTAAATACTAATAATGAAAACGTATATACTTCTGTCCGTCAGTTTTTTGTTTTTTTTTTGTGTTTAACGTCCGACTATTGTGCACTCTTGGGCTGATGCAGACGATGGGATGATTTATAGCGTATGAAAATGCCAAGCCCTGGCTGGGAATCGAACCCGGGTCCTCGGGGTGAAAGCCTAGTACGCTATCCACTAGGCCACCGAGGCGGCTTTCTGTCCGCCAGTCCCGCACTGTTTAAGTTTTTTTGAAAATCGCGACATGTCTTTAATTCTGAGCTAACGATCTTGAAATTTGGTTCATATTTACGATCAAAAACATGGGAACGAAAAGGTTAGCTACGGCATTTGTGCCTCGGATTTTGAACGAGCGTTGAGCGGTTCGTTTGTTCGAAAACGCCGTGTTTCGAAAAGAAAAACCAAACTTAAATCGAAGCGACCCAAACTTTTCCCCAAGATTATTACTGGTGACGAAACCTAGTGCCATTCGTACAATCCTGAAACCAAACAACAAAGAGGTCATTGCCAATCAAAAACGTTCTTTTTTTTGTGTTTAACGTTCGACTATTGTGCACACTTGGGCTAATGCAGATGATTTATAGCGTATGAAAATAGCAAAAGCCCTGGCCGGGAATCGAACCCGAGTCCTCGGGGTGAAAGCCTAGTACGCTATCCACTAGGCCACCGAGGCGGCTTTCTGTCCGTCAGTCCTGCACTGCTTTAAGATTTTTATAAAATGCGACATTTCTTTAATTCTGAGCTAACGATCTTGAAATTTGGTTCATATTTACGATCAAAAACACGGGAACGAAAAGGTTAGCTACGGCATTTGTGCCTCGGATTTCGAACGAGCGTTGAGCGGTTCGCTTGTTCGAAAAACGCCGTGTTTCGAAAAGAAAAACCTGTTCCGAAGCGACCCAAACTTTTCCCCGAGATTATTACTGGTGACGAAACCTAGTGTCATTCGTACAATCCTGAAACCAAACAACCAAACCAATGAAAGAGGTCATTGTCAATGAAAAACGTTCTTTTTTTTTGTTTAACGTCCGACTATTGTGCACACGGGCTGATGCAGACGATGGGATGATTTATAGCGTATGAAAATGCCAAACCCTGGCCGGGAATCGAACCCGGGTCCTCGGGGTGAAAGCCCAGTACGCTATCAAGTGAACTCAAACAGAACAATGTTCATTTTTTCATGCGAGAAAGATAATGTATTCCAACAAGTCAGACAGTTAACCGTGACCTATTTAGAGATTTTAAAAGATTGAGCAAAACAATGTGACATAAACGGCCTAATTTGCGACATACTGTGACCTGTTTATACACCACTCAAAGCTCCTATTACGCATCCAAATCAGTGCGTCAGTTTTTGGAACCCAGCATGCCTTGCTTGCTTCACTCCCTTACCTGAGCTCCAGGTATGAAAAAAGAACAGCGATTTAACAACGTAGAAAAGGTGAGTAAACATGATGGAAGAAGACCGCTACCGTACGCAGCGAGATGCGTCTCACTTTTTGTGTCAAAACTGTACTAGTAATCCAAAAATACTTCTGTTTTCATATTCCGAGAAATGATCCCTTGTTAACTGAGCAATACAACGAAGTGCATAGCTACAAGGCTATTCACTACGATTAGCCCCTCCCCCTCTACAATTCCGCCATTTTGTTTGCAATAGCTAAAGCACATACGATATGAATATACTTTGAGGTGCGCAGGTCAGAGTAGAGGGTGGACGTTTCTGCAATTTTTACAAAACGTTAAACTGTTTGTTGAGGAAAAAAGCTGCTTTTTAAAACAGTCGGAAAAAACAGGTTTAGAAAACTGAAACTCAAAGTTGTATTAGCAGCTAAAACACAAAGCACATACGTTCAGTTTTCTAAGACTACTTTTTCATTCCCATTGCCACCATGTCCTTAACTGTTTTTGGGTATAAAGCATTTAGAAAGGATAAAACTAATCCTTACAAGTGTAGTAATAATTAAATTACATTATCAAAACGTAATAATTATGTAAGCCATTTTATATACAAAATGCAATGAATTTCTAATAGAAGCATTCTTTTTTTATTTAAAAATTAAATAGTCCTTTGCGTATTTACCAAAAATGCAAACGATTTAGAATATTTTTAGTTGATTAAAAAATATTGATGATTGATAATAAATATGTTTAAATAAAATTAGGCTCTGTATCTACAAAATGTGAGAGGTTGTTACTACAACTCGCAACAAAATAGAGATAAACGTTGACATTGACCAAACAGTTCTTACTTCACTACAAGCAACAAGCAACTTTGAAATGAAGGGAAAAGCATAAAAAAGCAGTTAACAGGAAAACAGTTTTAGCGCTTGCGGCAACGTTCGAATAGAACGTGGGTGTGGTAGTAGGGAAGTCCGTTCCTTGTTTAACAAATCACGAACCAGTCCAAATCCAACTGCTTGTTTCCGTTTGAAAAAGCAGTTTGTTTATCGTTTATAGAAAAGCAGTTTTTTTAACAGTTTGGTGTTTTCTGCCCCACCACTAATAGCTAGTCAGTAAGGAGTGCTTTTGTTTAAACTTTGTGTTGTTTGGTGAGAACGTGGCTTTTAAAAATACCGCATATAAAATGTCCTCAAAAAGAGTACATTATGACGCAACAATGGATCGGAAAGTTGTTAGGTCCTATTGGCTGAACTAAATGGAAACAGGGCTGCAGAACAGGAATTGTAGAGATATTACCGGTATTAATATATGTAGTTTCATTATCGATATAACCCAGCCGCCTCGGTAGCCTAGTTGATAGCGTACTGGGCTTTCACCCCGAGGACCCGGGTTCGATTCCCGGCCAGGGCTTGGCATTTTCATACGCTATAAATCATCCCATCGTCTGCATTAGCCCAAGTGTGTACAATAGTCGGACGTTAAAAAAAAAATTAAATAAAAAAATATCGACATAACCTTAATCTCTTAGTACAAGCCATCATAATCCCGAGGTATAGTTTAGTACTTTTTATATTCTTCTTCTTTTCTGCTAGGATTATTGTCACTATTTTCAGTATAATGATCTGCCTTCCCTATCTTCGTCAATTCTACTTTCGTTGACGCGTTTCGGAGAACCTCCATCTTCAAAAACTATATTATCTATATTCAAAAGGCAGATCGTTATACTGAACATAGTTTAGTACGTTTAAGTGTGTGATCATGTATTTTCAAGTAAGTACGGCAGGGCATATTTATTAAATTTGTTTTTTTAAATCATCTGTCATTTCGTAATTTCCCTTAAACATTGTCTGTAAAATACAGCGCGTCTTAGAATCGATGAAATAGGTAGGCCTATATCAAACACTAGTTTGAAAAATGTTTCAAGAATAGAATCACAGATTGGACAAATGTTATAAGTGTAACGGAAAATAGTGACTAACTGCGAGGATTTAGACGTCCCTCGCGGTACCCGAGTCAAACACACACTTACACTTACATTTAGGGAGGCGATAATAGCCTCAATGTGCTTTTCGTCTTAAAATAACAAAAAAAATCTATTTCTCTGCCCCGCGTGGGGGTGCAGACTAGCTGCTCCTATTGAGAGGATTTAGACGTCCCTCGCAGTACCCGAGTCAAACACATGCTTACTTTACGACTTTAACACTTTACACTCACTTACATTCAGGGAGGCGATAATAGCCCCAATGTGCTTTTCGCCTTAAAATAACAAAAAAAATCTATTTCTCTGCTCCGCGTGGGGGTGCAGACTAGCTGCTCCTATTGAGAGGATTTAGACGTCCCTCGCAGTACCCGAGTCAAACACATGCTTACTTTACGACTTTAACACTTTACACTCACTTACATTCAGGGAGGCGATAATAGCCTCAATGTGTTTTTCGCCTTAAAATAACAACAACAAAAATCTATTTCTATAACAACAAAATGTAACGGAAAATACTTTGAAAATTATTAGGTTATTTTGTAAAATAAAATGTATATCTACATAATTATCTTTCTGTTTGAATTCCGATTATTTTGGGGCAGCCCTACGTATCTACGACCTTTCAAATAGTTATTTAAAGGTTAGAATCGGCGCTCATTTCAAGGTCACAGTCAGTCTTACCGTGATGAACATTTAAATAGCTCATTTTCCAAATCGGTAAACTGATTGTATTTCGAATAATATTAGCCTACATACTGGCTAAAATATTTTGTTTACTTTTAGCGTTACGGTTCGTATAATCTTTAGTAGTAAACGTTTTAAGCTGCGTCCACACCACGCAAACATCCGTCAAACATGGCCAAACACGTTCGCGCAGTAAATAACTACGAACATTTCCAGTTTGTCCCCAAAAAAATGTTGGGGCAAACACAGTTGGACAAACTTTTTGTTCGGCATTTGAAGTCTCCTTCAGCACTTCCACGTGATATATTTTTGTGTAAGGTTAAGTGTATTATTAAGTGTTATGAACAAAACACGTCGACGTAGGTGGTTTTATATTTCCCTGGGTGTATTTTTCTCAGCCAAAAACCTAAATATTTCAAACCCCACCAAGGTTTTTTCGCTTCACCAGTACCCATTGCTGATTTTGATAATAATATTTTTCTCTCCGCGGTATTGGGAAAGTAGATTCAATTTTTTCTTCACTTCTTCTACATTATTAATGTCTAACTCTAGAAATTTTTGACTGTGCATCTCTTCGTTTATATTTGTCTTTATAAAGTGTGTCACTTGTATTCCATAGTAACGGACGTAGTTCGTATGCCTGAGTCAACCGCACAAGTCGTTCCTGGGTCCAAAATGTTTTGCTCATCTTTACTGTACATCAAAAACACAATTGTCACTTAAAATAATCTCACAATACACTCTATAAACATACAGCACTTAAAAATAAGTGGCAATACTGACTTCTCTCATCGACAGATTCCTCAAAACTGCTGTAATTGTTTGTGCTTTGTTCGCTGTAAGAGCGAACAAATCCCTCGAACAAACATGGCGGAGCTTCCCCCTCCCCAAACGAAACCGGATCATATTGTTTTGTTCGCAGACGAGTCCACACCAAACGAACATCAAATGTTTGTACGAGGTGTGTTCAGAAAGTATAATTCGCGCCACCAGGTGAAACGGTCAATAAGGAGTACCACCTACAAGTTCAACGCCGTTTGCGTGAAGCAATCCGGAAAAAACGCCCGGAACTGTGGAAAAACAATTCATGGCTTTTGCACCACGATAACGCACCAGCTCACACTTCATCGCTTGTTCGTGAATTTTTGGCCCAAAACAGTACTGTAACGATGCCCCAGCCTCCATATTCGCCAGACATGGCTCCGTGTGGCTTTTTCCTATTTCCAAAAATAATGAGAACCTTAACGGGCCGTCGTTTTACAGCCGTAGATGACATTAAAAGCGCATCGCTGAAAGAACTAAAGGCTACCTCAAAGATCGAGTTTGAGAAGTGTTTCGAGGATTGGAAGAAGCGCTGGCACAAGTGCATAATCTCCAATGGGGACTATTTTGAAGGCGACAACATCAATGTGGAAGAATAAATAAATATTTTGTTCGCGTTACTTTCTGAACAAACCTCGTATAACTTGAATCTGAATCCATTAAAAGTTTTATTTCATATGTAAATTTGTTGAAAACAAGTTCTGAATTATGTTATACTATTTTTGTTTTGTTTAAATAAAAATAAATACGTAAACCGAGCTTAGATATTATTTACTGTAGTTAGGCTATATTAAAAGATCAGCTGTTTTATATTACTAATTTCGATCGTATTATAAAAGGTTACAACGTATTATAAAAATAGAATAAATAAATATTTTGTTCAAAAAATTAAAATTCTCGTTACTTTCTGAACACACCTCGTATTCAAACATATTATTGTTTGAAAAACTTGTTTGACATACACTTTACGAAGGCTTTATATCGAGAAGGCTGTGGAAGACAAACTGATGCTTACATTACATTGATCATGATTGCTGTGGGGAGTTTACAGCACATCCAACGTTATTACACTGATCAAGTAGGCCCGCGGCGATAAAACAAGATTATAGGGACAAACCGCCATATATCGGATTAAGCCTACATGGGGTTCTACTAACTGCATTCTATTTGTGCGTTAATGAAATTACACATTTACATTTGCAGTGTTTGTGTAGGATATGTGTATGTGCCCTTTTTGTTACCCATTCTACGTTATATTGCTTGAAATATTTAAGTTAATTTTGCAGAGTACGCCTACATATCACTGCTTTTCCTAGCTTGAAACATTTTATATATCTTGACGCGTTTCGGAATACTGCCATTTTAAAACTTTTACTGTACTCAAAAGTACGAAAAGTACCGAAACGTGTCAACAACCAGTGATTACCATTAGTTAAAATTGTTTACTGTTCCAGTGTTAGTCGGTAGTAGTGGTGGGGCAGAAAACACCAAACTGTTAAAAAAAACTGCTTTCCTAAAAACGACAAACAAACTGCTTTTTTCAAACGGAAACAAGCAGTTTGATTTTGAACTGGTTTATGATTTGTTAAACAAGGAACGGACTGTTCTATTCGAACGTTGCCGCAAGCGCTAAAACTGTTTTCCTGCTAACTGCTTTTCGTCAACCTGCTTTTATGCTTTTTCCTAAGAACTGTTTGGTCAATGTCAACGTTTATCTCTATTTTGTTGCGAGTTGTAGTAACAACCTCTCACATTTTGTAGATACAGAGCCTAATTTTATTTAAACATATTTTTTATATTTATTATCAATCATCAATATTTTTTAATCAACTAAAACTATTCTAAATCGTTTGCATTTTGGCAAATACGCAAAGGACTATTTAATTTTTAAGTAGAAAAAAGAATGCTTCTATTAGAAATTCATCGCATTTTGTACATAAAATGGCTTACATAATTATTACGTTTTGATAATGCAATTTAATTATTACTACACTTGTAAGGATTATTTTTATCCTATCTAAATGCTTTATACCCAGAAACAATTTAAGGACATGGTGGTAATGGGAATGAAAAAGTAGTCTTAGAAAACTGAACGTATGTGCTTTACGTTTTAGCTGCTAATACAACTTTGAGTTTCAGTTTTCTAAACCTGTTTTTTCCAACTGTTTTAAAAAGCAGCTTTTTCCTCAACAAACAGTTTGTTGACGTTTTGTAAACATAAACGCCCACCTCTAGTCAGTAGTAATAATATTAGTGACATTTTCAATGTGTAATTAGGCTTACATATGGTTACGTGGTGTATGTTGAGGTTATGTTCAAATAAATTTAGGTATATAAAGTGTTTGAAGCTATGAAAGGCAGAGATATGTGTACTATACAAAATTACAATATTCCTAACGGGAAAAAATGATTACATGACGAATTTAAGCTAATTTAGATAATATATCAATAACTCTTCAACATATTAATTGATGGAGGCCTACATTATCGGGGCCTTGATTTTCGGGTTTCAGAATACGCGTTTCCGTATTGTTTAGGCCTAATATTAGTATTAGAAAACTCGTTTACACCATATAACCGACTAGCATTACCCGTCGCGGCTTCGCCCACGAAACTTAAACTGTTTCAGTAATGTAATAATTTAGAAACATTACAAAAATATATTAATAAAAGCGTGATCATCTAAACTCGTGATTATTTTACAGTGAATATGAAAAAATATTATAACCTGAATATGTTGTTTTGTTGTCTTCAAACGTGTTCCATTCGAATTTAAGAAAACCTGATAACAAATATTTTTTTCCTTTTAGGGGATGAATTCGGGAGGAAATGCTGAATTACGTGTATCATAATTTGTGTTTTAAAATATTTTGTTTACTTTTAAGAAAATACGATAAACAATACTTTTCTCGAATGAAAACACTTTTTTCTCCAATGATACCTCTTTTACATTTTTATTCTTTTAAGGGATGAATTCGGAAAAATGTTGAAATATGTGTTTCATAGTATATTTCTAGAATATACGATCCAAAACAAATATTTTTTCAATGCGAAATTGTATACCCGTTTTTTACATTTTCTACCCCCTTTCGATCTCTTTAGGGGATGAATTTTGGCAAATGGTGAAAAATATATTTTATTACTTATATTTAAGAGTGACTATGTTACGTTTTAAGTGCAGACGAAAAACATATTTTTCCAATAAAAATTGTTTTATATTTTTATCCTTTTATGGGATGAATTCGGGGTGGGGGAAATACTGAATTACGTGTATCATAATTTGTGTTTTAAAATATTTTGTTTACTTTTAAGAAAATACGACAAATATACTTTTCTTGAATGAAAACACTTTTTTCTCCAATGATACCTCTTTTACATTTTTATTCTTTTAAGGGATGAATTCGGAAAAATATGTGTTTCATTATTTGTTTCATAGCATATTTCTAGAATATACGATCCAAAACAAATATTTTTTCAATGCGAAATTGTATACCCGTTTTTTACATTTTCTACCCCCTTTCGATCTCTTTAGGGGATGAATTTTGGCAAATGGTGAAAAATATATTTTATTACTTATATTTAAGAGTGACTATGTTACGTTTTAAGTGCAGACGAAAAACATATTTTTCCAATAAAAATTGTTGTATATTTTTATCCTTTTATGGGATGAATTCGGGGTGGGGAAATGCTGAATTACGTGTATCATAATTTGTGTTTTAAAATATTTTGTTTACTTTTAAGAAAATACGATAAACAATACTTTTCTCGAATGAAAACACTTTTTTCTCCAATGATACCTCTTTTACATTTTTATTCTTTTAAGGGATGAATTCGGAAAAATATGTGTTTCATTATTTGTGTTTCATAGCATATTTCTAGAATATACGATCCAAAACAAATATTTTTTCAATGCGAAATTGTATACCCGTTTTTTACATTTTCTACCCCCTTTCAATTTCTTTAGGGGATGAATTTTGGCAAATGGTGAAAAATATATTTTATTACTTATATTTAAGAGTGACTATGTTACGTTTTAAGTGCAGACGAAAAACATATTTTTCCAATAAAAATTGTACCCCATTTTTACCTCTTTAGGGGTTGAATATTGGAAAATCGATTTTCAGTGCACCCCTATACGTGGTGGTAACCTTGAAAATTTCAAGTCTGCTGAAAGTAATAGTTTCGGCTGTACGTTGATTATTAAATTTGCAAACTTATTAAATTTTTTTACTAAGTTTTAATTCAACCTGTGCTCGCTTCAAGGTTATTGGATCTTTTAAAGACGGCCGATCCTGCCGGATCGGAAAACGAGCCAAGCGAAGTAGAAAAGACCGAAGCTAAAACTGAATGAATCGGATGGAGCTCGAGGCAGAGTTAAGGAGCGTGGCGGTGTTTTGACTGGCGAGAAATACGTACGACCAGTTCTGGGGTCTTTGACATGGTAAATAAGTGTGAAATGCGGCCCGTATGAGCAGACCTGGGCTCACCACTCACCACTCACCACCCAAGTAGCTTTCGTTTCCTGCCCGGATTGATTTCAGGCCCCGCTCTGTTCTAAAGCCCCTAATATATTCTGCTCGCTTAATTCCCATGGCATGGATTGGCTTTGGTGAAAATATTTTGTTAGAACTGAGCCGGCTAGTCGATAAAATATTTTGATGAAATTTTACATTGTACTTTTTTTTTGGAGCGAAGTTAGTCTACATAAAGAAATTTGTTTTCGTGTTAGTTGTCCTCTGTCGGTACCGCATCCACTAACGTTTAAACAATAAACTAACTTAAATCAGATAATTATCAAACACGACAGTTTTTTTAAGGCTTTTTCAAAAATACTTTTTTTTTGTGTGTTTAACGTCCGACTATTGTGCACACTTGGGCTAATGCAGACGATGGGATGATTTATAGCGTATGAAAATGCCAAGCCCTGGCCGGGAATCGAACCCGGGTCCTCGGGGTGAAAGCCCAGTACGCTATCAACAAGGAAACCGAAGCGGCTATTGAAGGCCCCGATCCATACTTGTAAGTAAAATATAGCTGTTAAAAATCTTGTTTGTCCCCATCCAAACGATAAATGTTATGAAAAATTCTTTTATTTTTTAAAAATTATTTCTAAATTATATTTGTTTAAAAACAATAACCTAGTAGTTCAACGAACGGTAGACCTCGTAGAATATTCTTAATTGCTTGGCCAAAGCTCTGACACGCACTTGATATTTTCAGCCAATTTGTCCCGTAACTGCTATATTTACACGTTACTGAACCAACGGTATTAAAATGCTCTTTCTCCACGAAAAGGTGAAATTTATGATAGGTTTTGCCGTTCAGCCAGTATTAAAGGAAACATCAAGCAACCACACACACGCCATAGGCCGCCATCTTGAAAGACACGCTATTTTTAAACTTATATATAAATATTTAAATTATAATTAGGGCCTACCGCCATTATACTACGTACCCGACCCATCTGGCAAAAAATTGTTCACAGAATTTACAGGTTAAATATACCTTCTATATTGTATAAATAGGCCGCCTCGGTGGCCTAGTTGATAGCGTACTATACTTTCACCCCAGGACCCGGGTACGATTCCCGGCCAGGGCTTGGCATTTTCATACGCTATAAATCATCCCATCGTCTGCATTAGCCCAAGTGTGCACAATAGTCGGACGTTAAACACACAAAAAAAGGCCTAAATAATTTCATTAACAAATGTCTAAATAATAATTGAACGCCTTTGTAATACGTGCCTAGTCCAGTCATTATAATTATTAGAACTTTTAATAGTTTGATATATTATAGAACATTGATGTTATATATATATATATATATATATATATATATATATATATATATATATTATTATTTATTTTAAGGCGAAAATCACATTGAGGCTATTATCGCCTCCCTAAATGTAAGTGTGAGTGTAAAGAATTAAAGTCGTAAGTGTAAGTGTGTGTTAGACTCGGGTACCATGAGGGACGTCTAAATCCTCTCAATAGGTGCAGCTAGTCTGCACCCCCTCCTGCGAGGGATATTTCGTATTACTTGGATACTATGTAAAAAAGTGTTCATTTATTCGAGAACTTAGCCTTATTATTTACAACCGGAGACCCGTGCGAAATTTTGCACAATGAAAGTTTGAAGTAAACACAGCCTTTTGAAAAACAGCAGACTTTGGGGTGAGGGCGGTAGTTGGAAGGAAGCGAAAACAAGTTTAAAAAATAAATCGAAAAGCTTTCGGTTTGAAATAATAATAAATTTAAGAGTCATTCTAGTATATACGTTTCAATACATCGTTATAAACGATATTTGATGTAAGAATGTAATATTCTTGTACTTTTTGTACTTCATTTTCTTTAATGGATACACAAATGTTAGAGCCGCCTCGGTAGCCTAGTTGATAGCGTAGTGGGCTTTCACCCCGAGGACCCGGGTTCGATTCCCGACCAGGGCTTGCCATTTTCATACGCTATAAATTATCCCATCGCCTGCATTAGCCCAAGTGTGCACAATAGTCGGACGTTAAACACAAAAAAAATGTTAGTTGATTTAGTTACCCTTGAAAAGAGCAATTGTCCGTGAGTGAAGAAGGTATTTGGTAAATACAATCCTGCTCTTTTGAAGTGTTTGT
This sequence comes from Callitettix versicolor, assembly GCA_022606455.1. Classification (NCBI taxonomy): domain Eukaryota; kingdom Metazoa; phylum Arthropoda; class Insecta; order Hemiptera; family Cercopidae; genus Callitettix; species Callitettix versicolor. Next base: position 7,499,088 of record CM040189.1, on the reverse strand, counting down.
CCCTGCGACTTGTTTATAGTGATAGCAAACGCAATTTTAATAGGTAACTGTCGTCTAGTCAATTGAAATGGCATGTTTGATAACCACTAACTGTATTTTGACATTTTAACTGTATGTATTTTATGATGTCCGAATTAACAATAGATAAAAGCACGATGGAAGGAGAAATCACGAATATATTTGTGTAAAAACAGTGTCCAAAACATATGTTTGGTATTGTATTCGAAATGCTTGTCACGGCTTGTACGACGGGCAGGGATAGGGGACTGTCAGTACAGCCACATAACCTATAAGTTTAATGACTTTAAGTAAATATTGAAATTGTTCTAAGCATGTTACACAAAAAAGAAGCATTTGTAATAGAATTGTCTATTCGTGATTAATAAGTTAGCTTCGTAAAATAACCTATAGACTACAAAATATTGTCTGATTTGTGATGCCGCGCATGCGCATCCATGTTAGCTTCAAAAAACCATTGACTACAAAATATTGCCCGATTTGTGATGCCGCGCATGCGCATCCATGATGCCGTTTTGCCTATGACAGTTAAAAGTGTCTTATGTTAAAATTGTCCACAATAAGTTTTGACGCAACACATAACCTATAAGTTTATTGACTTTTAAGTAAATATTGAAATTGTTCTCAGCATGTTATGTAAAAAAGAAGCATTTGTATTAGAATTGTCTATTCGTGATTAATAAGTTAGCTTCGTAAAACCATAGACTACGAAACATTGCCCGATTTGTGATGCCGCGCATGCGCATCCATGATACCGTTTTGCCTACGACAGTTAAAAGTGTCTTATGTTAAAATTTTCCACAGTAACTTTGACGCAACACATAACCTATAAGTATATTGACTTTTAAATAAATATTGAAATTGTTCTAAACATGTTATGCAAAAAAGAAGCATTTGTATTAGAATTGTCTATTCGTGATTAATAAGTTAGCTTCGTAAAACCATAGACTACAAAACATTGCCAGATTTGTGTTGCCGCGCATGCGCATCCATGATACCGTTTTGCCTACGACAGTTAAAAGTGTCTTACGTTAAAATTTTCTACAATAACTTTTGACGCAAAATCGTTTTGCAATAACAGAGCAGGTTAAAAATCTTGTTAAAGATACCTCATTTATGCCTGTACAAATATGTGCTGAGAAAAAAGTTATATTGACTCGAGAAATAATTTGCCATATAGGCCTAGACTAGCGTTTTATCAAAATTGAGCCGCCTCGGTGGTCTAGTGGATAGCGTAAGGCTTTCACCCCGACGATCCGGGTTCGATTCCCGGCGAGGGCTTGGCATTTTCATACGCTATAAATCATCCCGACCGTCTGCATTAGCCCAAGTGTGCACAATAGTCGGACGTTAATCACAAAAAAAAAAAAATTATCAAAATTGATCAAAATCTGTTACGCAGATTTTTTTAAAGTTTTTAAAAAATTTCCGGGCGCAATTTCCAGTGCCAAATAATTTCTTTGACAGTTTAATGGCGAGAATTCGACCATTTCAAATACCGAGCCTAGCAAAAATGTAGTGTTCTTTGGATTAATTGTCCACAGTTTTCAAGTTGCGACTAAAATATTCCACACTAACAAAGTTTCAAATAAAATTATGTATCCGTTTAAGCCGTAAATGTTGTACGCAGCCTAACTGGCCATACAAAGCGACCAGTGACGCAGCGTCCCCGCTAAATGTGCACAAATCAATGTATGCTTTGACTTATGGCGGGGCTTACACCTGCTCTCAGCATTATTTAACTGTTCTTTTGCCGTAAATGTCGTCTGGACGTTGATTGAGAGCTATTGTTCCCCTCTCTTCCTCTTCTGGTTATTCCATCAACACGACTGAGCGGTGAGCTGACCCTTCACTCGCCCTCTGGAACTGGAACTGGAAGAGAAATCTTAGGCTTACAACGTTGACAAATTGTAGTGTTGAACCCGGAGCCGCCATTATCATAAAACCTTGCAATAACTCGTTGCTCTGAATATTGTCTGAAGTCGAGAGTGTTTATCCGACTACAAAATGTTAAAACTAGAGTCGATTTATACTTCGATTTGATAACGTGATTGTGTTTTTGGTCATCGTGAGTACAAACAGTGTTTTTCACGTGGATGTTAATCTTAACGGGAGTTTAAAAGATTTGACCAATTTTAAATGAAATTTGGCATTGTTTTGCTTCATTTATTTCTTAATATTTTTCTTAACACGAATCATATTTCAGGGCTGGTTGTGTTGGATTTTACGGGACGTATGATGCGAGGGAACGTGTTTATATTGATATGACAATATATTTTGCGCGTCACAAGTCTCATATTAAATTTATTATTATTAAAATTTACCGTATTTCCGCCCGGGATCAAACCGGGGACTTTGCGCAAGTGATAACTACAACACTACAGAACTCCTAAAACGTTTGACCGATTTAAGTATATGAAATCGTTAATTTAATTTTGGTAGTTATATTAAAAACTCAGTTGTTTTACATTAATTCGTAAAGATCAGCTGATAGGCTATAATACGTTTTAGGTTATGCTGTTAAAAACTAGCTGTGTTAATTTGTCGTTTATATTAATGTGTAACCGTCAGCTGATTTCATTGAACAGCTGATAGGCTGTAATAAGTTTTAGGTTATGCTGTTAAAAACTAGCTGTTAATTTGTCCTTTATATTAATTTGTAACCATTAGAAGATTCCATTGAACAACTGATAGGATATAATAAGTTCTAGGTTATGTTGTTTTTTGTCAGATTAACAAAGACTAGCAATGTTAATTTGTCGTTTATATTAATGTGTAACCATCAGCTGATTTCATTGAACAGCTGATAGGCTGAGAATAAGTTTTAGGTTATGTTGTTAAAAACTAGCTATGTTAATTTGTCGTTTATAGACTAATAATGTGTAACCATCAGCTGATTTCATTGAACAGCTGGTAGGTTGTAATAAGTTTTAGGTTATGTTGTTAAAAACTAGCTGTTAATTTGTCGTTTATATTAATTTGTAACCATCAGCTGATTTCATTGAACAACTGATAGGCTGTAATAAGTTTTAGGTTATGTTGTTAAAAACTAGCTGTTAATTTGTCGTTTATATTAATGTATAACCGTCAGATGATTTCATTGAACAGCTGATAGGCTGCAATAAGTTTCAGGTTGTTGTTAAAAACTAGCTATGTTAATTTCTCGTTTATATTAATGTGTAATCGTCAGATGATTTCATTGAACAGCTGATAGGCTGTAATAAGTTTTAGGTTATGTTGTTAAAAACTAGCTGTTAATTTGTCGTTTATATTAATTTGTAACCATGAGCTGATTTCATTGAACAGCTGATAGGCTATAAGTTTCAGGTTATGCTGTTAAAAACTAGCTGTTAATTTGTCGTTTATATTAATTTGTAACCATCAGCTGATTTCATTGAACAGCTGATAGGCTATAATAAGTTTTAGGTTATGTTGTTAAAAACTAGCTATGTTAATTTCTCGTTTATATTAATTTGTAACCATGAGCTGATTTCATTGAACAGCTGATAGGCTATAAGTTTGAGGTTATGCTGTTAAAAACTAGCTGTTAATTTCTCGTTTATATTAATTTGTAACCATCAGCTGATTTCATTGAACAGCTGATAGGCTATAATAAGTTTTGGGTTATGTTATTAAAAACTAGCTATGTTAATTTCTCGTTTATATTAATTTGTAACCATGAGCTGATTTCATTGAACAGCTGATAGGCTATAAGTTTGAGGTTATGCTGTTAAAAACTAGCTGTTAATTTCTCGTTTATATTAATTTGTAACCATGAGCTGATTTCATTCAACAGCTGATAGGCTATAATAAGTTTTAGGTTATGTTGTTAAAAACTAGCTATGTTAATTTGTCGTTTATATTAATTTGTAACCATGAGTTGATTTCATTGAACAGCTGATAGGCTATAGGTTTTAGGTTATGTTGTTAAAAACTAGCTATGTTAACTTGTCGAATTTTAACTTTGTAAATTATAGTGTGGTACTAAATAAAATTAAAGAAAAGCCGGTAAAAACTTAGAAAATAAGTAGAGCCAACTCGAAGTGACTTAATAACGTTTTTTCCATTATTGCAACATAGCCACCGGACCACATATTCAAATGATTAGGATTATGACCTATTCTTCCCGTCAGTGGTCTATCCACTCACCTCGTAAAAGCTACCGCGGTTTCGAAAATCTATCGTTTCATCTTCAGGCCGTTATACAAAATGTTAAATCCCTCTGTCGAGGTCGTCACAAAGTCAAACAAAACATTAAAATACACATCACAAACACTGAGCACAATTACACGTTTAAAATATTCGATCATTATGAAATTCGGCTTGGCCTAAGCTACACACGCGACTCGTACGTCGTTACATTCCGGACTGCGGAGTCTCCATCATTAGTAGCGCGCCCGTCGTTGTTATCAGTTACGGTGCGTCTGTTGGTTTTTGTTACTCAAATCACTTATCCTTAGAGCCATGTCATATATTAAATTTGATTTAAATGAAAGTTTTTCATTGAGGATGTTCTGGGGGTCTGATTTTTTGCTCTTGTAAATCTCAAACTCTTCAATCGCATCCATATAACTACTTTTATGACACAAATGTAATATTTCCATGTTGGTATGGATGTCTTCGAATTTATAGTTTTTGTCCATAAGATGTTCTGCGAAAGCCGAGTTTGTCGATAGAAGCTTAGGCAATCACTACATTTCATTTTGTATATGCCAGTTTTATCAAAGTTATCTCCACTTGTATTTGCAACTGGCTTCTTTAATAATGTTGATAACTTATTAGTTGTTCTGAAAGAGACATTTATATTTTCTTTGGCTAATTCTTTTTTAGGGTGTGGCTTAAAGTTGAACCATATTCCGTGGAGATGTATGTTTTTTTATCAGGAACGATTTTTTTATTATTGTTTTTGTGTTTGGCAATAAGCCTATCAACAATTGAGCTTTTGTATACGTTAGAAACAGCTATGTACTTAATGATGTTCCATAGCTTCATTTCCATAACTTCCTTTGTCCATAGGGACGTTTTTTATTGGAACCTGAGAGAAAAACCTGTTTTACTACCTTTATGGTCATCATCTGGGGGTTTTGTGGTTGATGTGGTTAAGGCACTGGACAGTCTACTGCGTATCTTAATTGCGCACCTCATGGTTTTGGATTCGAGACACAGTTACTTTACCCCTAACGGTTGGTGCTGGTGTTCCCTTGTCCTCATTAGTCTAACTATGGTAATCATAAGTCAAAATGGCACTCTGCATCGGATATGAAACTATTTACTTTTAAGTAAAAAAAAATCCCCACGTTTTCTGTAAAACTTACGGAAGTGCTGTATAATTATTGAATTATTCACTCAATTATCCAACAATACAAAGACCAAATGTTTTTGCTTTTGTCTAATGTTTAAAGGCTACATTACTAAGTAGCCTGTGCTTTCTGGATTCCATTTTTGTTATTCTCGTATAATTATGTAATTTGATGACTGTAACAAAAAGTGCATTTTTTGTGTAAAAAACGTCCGACTGTGCAAGTATTTTTTGTGTGTTTAACGTCCGACTATTGTGCTATCAACTTGGGCTAATGCAGACGATGGGATGATTTATAGCGTATGAAAATGCCAAGCTCTAGCCGGGAATCGAACCCGGGTCCTCGGGGTGAAAGCCCAGTACGCTATCAACTAGGCCATCGAGGCGTGCAAATAAACAAATGCCATTGAGATTAACAATTTTTTGAACAGAGGAAAAGCCCTACAATTTTTCTGCTGAACCAAATTGGTTTCTAACATAGGCCTACAATATTTAAACGAACTTGTTAGCCTACAGCCTAAGGGCTTAATGCACCTAGAATTTGCGGTTTCAGATTATTAGGCTTATTAAATGCATTATTATTATTATTATTTTTTTTTTTTTTTTTTAACGTCCGACTATTGTGCACACTTGGACTAATGCAGACGACGGGATGATTTATAGCGTATGAAAATGCCATGCCCTGACCAGGAATCGAACCCGGATCCTCGGGGTGAAAGCCCAGTACGCTATCAACTAGGCCACCGAGGCGGCTTAAGGTACAATATGTAGGCCACCATTTTTTTAAGCACATTGAGGCTATTATCGCCTCCCTAAATGTAAGTGTGAGTGTAGTGTTGCAAGTGTAAGTGTGTTAGACTCGGGTACCGCGATGGACGTCTAAATCCTCTCAATAGGCGCTAATCTGCACCACTGCGACTGTGAAGTAGACCACGAAAACGTTCCCAGTTAAACAGATCGGCAACTTTAAAGATCAGACATCCTTGAACGCAAATACCAACAGCAATCGTGTAAATACATTTTTCGGCGCTTTCTCAAAGGACGAAATAAAGAAAGGGGTGTCGAATTCGTCAAAAAGGACGATTTCACAGTCGTCCCGCGGAATCGAGACTCGCCAAGCTACATTAGCGTGTTCCAGGAACCCTTTTAGATTGGCAGAGATTTAATGTTGTTTATCACTTGTGAGAGTGGCAGTTGTTGACAGCCGACCTGACACCTAAGTCATTCTTATAAGCATGTACCATTGTTGCCTATAACCTATAAGTATAGCTCTCCAGTTAGGCTATCACAAAGAGTTCAAAGTCTTGTTTAGCAACTTCACTTGGTCACAAGATAGCACTAAAATTAGTGCTTTGTATGCCTCAACAATACCTCTTAAGAACATGCGCAGCTTAATAGGGGCGCAGATTGTTTCGTTTAGCGCTGTTCAATTATTGCTACAATATGGACCTTTTTTCACATGAGAATTTGTCAGTAAAGCCTACAGTCTTTTACCAGGTAAGTTTTGTAAGGAAGCAAACAATTTTTGTAGGGTTTATATTTTTTGCCATTTATCATGCACGTACTAAAGGAATTTTCAATTACGACAATGTATTTGGGTTTTTTTTACTGTGTAAACTTTCAACATTTTCTGTCGCTCACTTTTAATTTTGATAGTCTCTCTCTCTCTCTCTCTCTCTCTCTCTCTCTCTCTCTCTCTCTCTCTCTCGCATCTCGCAAAGATTTTGACCATTGTTGTCTCTAGAGGAAGGATAACTTTAGTAATAAATAATAGAATGTTAAAATAAAAACAAAACAAAACTAAAATAATATAATATACGAGGTGTGTTCAGAAAGTAACGAAAATTTTTAAATTTCGCGTGCTTGGAGAGTCCGATTGTCAAACATTTTTTTTATTATGTTGGTATACATGCCCTTGAAATATGATAAAACTTTCAGCTGTTTTCATTGTTGACTTTGTGACAGCCACTAAGGTTAGACGTGTTTTTATGAGCTCGGCGATTTTCGCTTGTTAAAAGAAACGGATCAAAGAATTTGTAACAAATTTGCGTAAAAAATGTAATAAAGTGTGTGAAATGTTAACAAAGGCCTATGGTGAGTCTGCTATGAGTAAAGCAAGAGTTTACGAGTGGTATAAGCGTTTCCAAGAAGGTCGTGAAGACTTTGAAGATGACGAACGCCCTGGACGCCTCAGCACATCAACAACCGATGAAAACGTGGAAAAAGTGAAAGAAATTTTTATGAACAATCGCCGAATAACAATTAGAGAGGTCGCTGATGATGTTGGCATATCGATTGGATCATGTCATGGCATTGTTTCCAATGTTTTGTGTATGAAACGCGTGGCAGCAAAATTCGTTCCAAAATTGTTGAATTTTGAACAAAAACAGCGGCGAATGGAAGTTGCTCAGGAGTCACTAGATGAAGTCAACGACGATGCAGAATTACTGAAACGAATTATAACAGGTGACGAAATATGGGTTTACGGATATGACGTCGAAACTAAGGATCAATCACCCCAGTGGAGGCATTCTGGCTCGCCAAGACCGAATAAGGCTCGACAAGTGCAGTCGAACTTGAAGGTTAAGCTCACTGTGTTCTTCGATATTAATGGCATAGTGCATCATGAATTCCTGCCACCAGGTGGAACGGTCAATAAGGAGTACTACCTACAAGTTCAAGGCCGTTTGCGTGAAGCAATCCGAAAATAGATGCAGCTAGTCTGCACCCCCTGCGGGGGATGTTTTGTATTACTTGGATACTATATAAATAAGTGTTCATTTATTCGAGAACTTAAATAGCCTTATTATTTACAACCCGTGCGAAATTTTGCACTATGAAAGTTTGAAGTGAACACAGCCTTTTGAATAACTTATGTAGTTTATTCTCGTATAATTATGTAATTTGATGACTTTGTAAAAAAACGTGCAAATAAACAAATGCCATTGAGAATTAACAATTTTTTGAACAGAGGAAAAGCCCTACAATTTTTCTGCTGAACCAAATTACTTTCTAACATAGGTATACAATATTTAAACGAACTTGTTAGCCTATAGGCCGGTGTGTTAGACTCGGGTACCGCGAGGGACGTCTAAATCTTCTCAATATGTGCAGATAGTCTGCAACCACTGCAGGGACTTGGATGCCTTCTGTGTGGAGATCCTGGGTAAGACCAAATTTCGATTACAAAGCAGTTTGGGGTTTGCCCACATCTCAAACACGTTTATTAATTTTCCAATGCCTTCTTGGGTCAAAAAACTGTTTAAACATTGAATTTTATGAAATTCAACTTGAAATATTTCGATCAAATTTCGCTCACCAACAAAAAATGAATACGTCCATAGCAAACAGTGTTAATCAGATTGGCGAAGCTTTACAAATCGAACGCTAGAGCTGCGCCACTATAGTATCACATCTCTTCTATACAATGGTGAGCGTTTTCCTGTTCGCAGTAGGGATGGGAACTTCTGCTATTTTTAAAAAATATCAACGAACTGTTTGTTGGAAAAATAACTGTTTGGAAAAACAGTTTGAAAAAACAGGTTTAGAAAAATGAAACTCGAAGTTGTATTAGCAGCTAAAACATATGCACAAACGATCAGTTTTCTAAGACTACTTTTTCATTCCCATTACTACCATGTCCTTAACTGTTTTTGGGTGTAAAACATTTAGAAAAAAATAATTAAATGAAGTAATAATTAAATTACATTCTCAAAACGTAATATATATGTATGCCATTTTATATTTACAAAATGCAATGAATTTCTAATAGAAGCATTATTTTTTTTACTTAAAAATTAAATAGCCTTTGCATATTTACTGAAATGCAAACAATTTAGAATATTTTTAGTTGATTAAAAAATATTTATGATTGATAATAAATAGGCCCTATAAAAATACGTTTCAATAAAATTAGGTTATTTATTTACAAATTAGGTTATGTATTAAAATTAGGTTATGTGAGATGTTACTGTCATATTTTTATTTGGGAGAAAGTAGGTTTTCGTTTTTCAACACTGAAAAAAGTAACGTTAATAAGTAAAATATAGTAATAAGAACATAGGCCAAATATGTTTAAATAAAATTGGCTCTATATAGTTACAAAATTATAGGTTATTAACATTAGGTTATTACAGGTTAATGATAGGTTATTAACCTAAAATAACCTAAAATTATTCAAGATATATACAAGAGTAGATATTGTGAATTTTAAAAAGTCCACACATCCAATAAATAATTAAAAACTATGCACTTAATTCTAAAAACATTAAAAAAAGTAAAAGAAAACTTTCAAAATTGTCCATTAAATATTTTTAAATTTCTAAATACAAAGTAAACTACGGAGAAAAACTAATATATAACACAATTATGGCTGTTTTTACAGTTTAAAAAATGTTTGAACAACAAATTTTACATTTAAAACTTTCAAACAACTCGTTTGAAAAATAGAAATATACTTTGACAACGCCCAAACAGTTCTTACTTCACTACGTTCCAACAAGAAATAGAGGGAAAATGTATAGCAAATAGCAAGTTAAAGAAAAGGTGTTTGTACTGTTGTCAACAGTTTAACAGGAAAATAACAAGAAAAATGTTTTAGCGCTTGCGGCAACGTTCGAATATAACGTAGGTGTTGGGGAAGTCCAAACAGTTGTTCCTTGTTTAACAAATAACGATCCAGTCCAATTCAAACTGTTAGTTTCCGTTTGGCAAAGTAGTTTGTTTTTCGTAAATAGAATAACAGTTATTTTTAACAGTTTGGAGTTATCTTACCCATCTCTAGTTCGCAGTGAATGTTCTGAGCACTGAACAGTAACAGTGATTTAATCACAGTTTAGAGAACAGTGCTACTACTCCCTCACTGCTTTGTGCTGTTTCTTACGCTAGTAAATTTCTTACGATAAATACTTCTTACAAAATTTTAAAATGGAAACAAGCTATTTTGTTAAACAAAATATTCTGTTAAACAAACAAGTTAAATAACATAATTCTGATAGTTATCAGAATAACATGAAAACGTGTAGACATTTTCACAGTGTTCTATATGAAAAATAATACAAAATTTAACAAATATAAACTATCAAATTCATACAATAAAGAATATAAACAAGTTTAGAAAATTTATATTATTACTAACCACGTGAAACTAAGATCAGTCAATGAAAGTAGAAATAAGCTTTGTGTTACTATGCTCAGTATAATGATCTCCTTCCCTAGCTTCGTTAATTCTACTTTCGTTGACCTTACGTTTCGGAGAACCTCCATCTTCAAAAACTATATCTATACTCTATACTATATCTATATCTAACTATATTTATTTATATCTATAACTATATCTATATATATATATATATATATATATATTATATATATATATATTATTATTATTATTATTATTATTTTTGCGATCACCCTGTTGGATCACGCAAAGCACTCCGACTCATGTCTTGTTCCTTCTAATCCTCCACACCTCCCTCATCTTGTCCCCATGGATCCTCTTCCGCTCCTCCGTCCATTTTACCCCAGCTCTCTTTGGGATTTCATTCTCTGGGACCTTCCAACCGAGCATCTTTCTCCTGTATGCGCGCCTGTCTTCAACATCTGTTGAGTCTATTCCTGCGTCATGTAGGTCTATTCTGACTTGTGCGATCCACGACGTTGTTGATTTGACACCTTGTATATACTTAAGGATTCTGTTGGCAAGTCTCGTTGTTGGAAGTCTACTGATGTGTCCATAGAACCGAAGCCTCCTTCTTCTGATATCTGCTGCCAGGTTCGATATCTTCTCTGTGGTCTTCCGGGAGTGCAACCTGTTAATCTTCTGTTAATCTCGGGCCAAGGATCTTCCTCAAGATATATATATATATATAGCTATATCTAACTATATCTATACTATATAGTATAGATATAGTTTTTGAAGATGGAGGTTCTCCGAAACGCGTCAACAAAAGTAGAATTGACGAAGCTAGGGGGCAGATCATTATACTGAACATAGTAATAATAATCCTAGCAGAAAAGAAGAAGAACATAAAGAGAATTTCAAGCTTTGTTATTTAATTAAAATAAAATAAAACAAAAATAAAACAAGATATTACTAGCACTACAAAAACAAAAAAATAGGCCTTCCGCAAGAAATTTATGACGGTTCGCGTGTTCACGAGAATGTTCTATTTCCAAAAATCACGATGCTCAATTTCACCTATCTAAGCGCAGTAGCCTTGCGCGAACTAGAATTAGCCTCACTCCAGAACAGACAGGTCGGTCGTCTCAATCGTCCCTTCCGAACAGCTGTTTATGTATCATATTGATATTGCACAATTCAACTTATATTTACATTAGGTATCTAATTGAGGCTCTGAGATGTCTCAGCTGATAATAGAGTCAAAAGAAGAATACAAGTAAAATAACTTTTCTTGTTAGTTTGTGAGAAACCCAAAACTATCATCTATTACCCTGTTTCAATTACCCTCGCAAACCTCAAAATTACCCGCAAATCTGGTAGGCCTCGTTAATAAGTGACATTACTGATTAGTGGTGGGGCAGAAAACACCAAACTGTTAAAAAAAACTGCTTTTATATAAACGACAAACAAACTGCTTTTTCAAACGAAAACAAGCCGTTTGATTTGGACTGATTCGTGATTTGTTAAACAAGGAACAGCTGTTGGGACTTCCCCACCACCCACGTTCTATTCGAACGTTGCCGCAAGCGCTAAAACTTTTTTCCTGCTGCTTTTCCTGCTGCTTTTCTTCAACCTGCTTTTATGCTTTTCCCTTTATTTCAAAGTTTCTTGTTGCTTGTAGTGAAGTAAGAACTGTTTGGGCGTTGTCAACGTTTATCTCTATTTTGTTGCGAGTTGTTTGAAAGTTTTAAATGTAAAATTTGTTGTTCAAACATTTTTTAACCTGTAAAATCAGCCATAATTGTGTTTTATATTAGTTTTTCTCCGTAGTTTACTTTGTGTTTAGAAACTTAAAAATATTTAGTGGACAATTTTGAATGTTTTCTTTTACTTTTTTTATGTTTTTAGAATTAAGTGCATAGTTTTTAATTATTTATTGGATGTGTGGACTTTTTAAAATTCACAATATCTACTTTTGTATATATCTTGAATAATTTTAGGTTATTTTAGTACTTTTTCTAAAATTTTGCGAAATATAGGCTACATCTGAACATAATCAAATCTTTTAGTGTCATATGTTTTAAAATTATGGCTAACCGTCAAAGAAGTATAATTTGGAACTATTTTTCTAAGGCTGAGAATGAAAAGGCTTTTTGCAATATACGTAAACAACCTTATCTTATAAATCCAGTGTGACTATTTTGAAAGGACATTTATAATAACCTATAATAACCTAATGTTAATAACCTATAATTTTGTAACTATATAGAGCTAATTTTATTTAAACACATTTGGCCTATGTTCTTATTACTATATTGTACTTATTAAGGTTACTTTTTTCAGTGTTGAAAAGTGAAAACCTACTTTCTCCCGAATAAAAATATGACAGTAACATCTCACATTTTGTAAATACATAACCTAATTTTATTTAAACGTATTTTTTATATTTATTATCACTCATCAATATTTTTTAATCAACTAAAAATATTCTAAATCGTTTGCATTTCGGTAAATACGCAAAGGACTATTTAATTCTTAAGTAAAAAAAAAGAATGCTTCTATTAGAAATTCATTGCATTTTGTAAACATAAAATGGCAGACATATATATTACGTTTTGAGAAGGTAATTTAATTATTACTACACTTGTAAGGATTTTTTTTTCTAAATGCTTTACACCCAAAAACAGTTAAGGACATGGTGGCAGTGGGAAAAATAGTCTTAGAAAACTGAACGTTTGTGCTTTATGTTTTAGCTGCTAATACAACTTCGAGTTTCAGTTTTCT
>CM040189.1:7400865-7480865 GCA_022606455.1 Callitettix versicolor | reverse complement strand
TTTTTTAAAATTTTAATATTTATTTTGAACAGTCATTTCCAGTCGATTTATTTTATTTTATTGCCGATACGTGATTATTATGTTAAGTTTTTTTTATTACAATTGAAACTGAACTTAGTCCATCTATCAATATATCTATGAAATGAAAGCGTTAGTTGGTTGCACATCCTATGACGCACTCCAAAATCCAAAAATCACTTGATCTTGTGACAGTTGTATCAATCTTGTCTTAGTACAAATCAAACGGTTTTATCCTGTCCAACCGCCGAACTTGAACCGAATTGTCGAGAACTTGTAGCATCTCGATGTTATGGTGCTTATGCAGTCTTTCTTCATGCTTCCTAGCAAATCGCCGAACCTCTTCATGATCTGTAGCAATTTGTAAATCCTTATGAAGATCATCATTGCGTATGTACCATGTCTCTCAGTACTTTATTTTGAAACGTTTGAATAATTTTAATACTGCTTCTTTTCGTGCAGCCCCAAAGCTGCACACCATATGTCCAGATGGGTTTTAGGACTTGTTTATAAAGTAATAGTTTATTGTGCACTGACAACTCAGAATGTCGCCCAAGAAGCCAATGCATTTTCCTTAGTTTCAGATTCAGTTCGTTACGTTTCTTTTTGACATGTACCTACCAGAGCAGTCTTGCGTCCAGTGTCATGCCCAAGTATTTTGCTTTATTATCTTGTAGGATAACTTGTTGATTGATAACCACGGGAAGATAATTGAATTTTCTGTTAGTAAAAGTAACATGAACAGATTTTGTCTCATTCAGCTTATTCGCCATTTTTTAGTCCAGTCACAAATTCCATTGACAGCTATCTGCAGCCTTCGAGTAGACTCAATGCTATTTCCTTCTGAGATAACAGCATTATCATCCGCGAATGTAGCAACGATGGCCTCATCACAGACTGGAATATCACTTGTATAAAGCAAGTATAAGGAGGGCCCCACACACTTCCTTGTGGAACTCCGTCAGATATCCGTTTCAAATCAGAGTAACTATCTTCATATTATGTTAGGTACGGTATTTATGCGTAATAATAAATTGTCTGCACTTATTTCACGAATATGATAACCTCTATTTTCATTTCAAAATTTTTTAATAATAAGAAATTTACTTTCGTAACAAACAGCATTGAGCAGTGAGCAGTTAGCGAGCGGCAGCACGTTGTCTTGCTAGTAAACTGTGATCAAATCACTGCTCACTAGTGGTGGGGCAGAAAACACCAAACTGTTAAAAAAAACTGCTTTTCTATAAACGACAAACAAACTGCTTTTTCAAACGGAAACAAGCAGTTGGATTTGGACTGGTTTATGATTTGTTAAACAAGGAACGGACTGTTCGCACTTCACCACAAACGTTGCCGCAAGTTAAAACTGTTTTCCTGCTAACTGCTTTTCTTCTACCTGCTTTTATGCTTTTTCCTTTATTGCTTGTTGCTTGTAGTGAAGTAAGAACTGTTTGGTCAATGTCAACGTTTATCTCTATTTTGTTGCGAGTTGTAGTAACAACCTCTCACATTTTGTAGATACAGAGCCTAATTTTATTTAAACATATTTTTTATATTTATTATCAATCATCAATATTTTTTAATCGACTAAAAATATTCTAAATCGTTTGCATTTTGGTAAATATGCAAAGGACTATTTAATTTTTAAGTAAAAAAATAAAGCTTCTATTAGAAATTCATTGCATTTTGTAAATATAAAATGGCATACATAATTATTACGTTTTGATAATATATTTTAATTATTACTACACTTGTAAGGATTATTTTTATCCTTTCTAAATGCTTTATACCCAAAAACAGTTAAGGACATGGTGGCAGTGGGAATGAAAAAATAGTCTTAGAAAACTGAACCTTTATGCTTTATGTTTTAGCTGCTAATACAACTTCGAGTTTCAGTTTTCTAAACCTGTTTTTTTCCAACTGTTTTAAAAAGCAGCTTTTTTCCTTCAACAAACAGTTTGTTGACGTTTTGTAAAAATAGCAGAAACGCCCACCTCTACTGCTCACTTAAGCCCACCACGGATGACTTCAACCTGTTTTGGTTCAGCTGTCACCAGGAAACTCCCACAAATAATACTGTAATTGTTTTAAAGGTGTACACTCGCAAGTGGAAGTCGAATGTTTGAGGTCACGGTTCGTTGTGTAAATAACACGTGCGTGACTTCAACGTCAACAAATGACGAATCTTGTGATAAACGTTTGTGTTCAGCATTCGTTGTAACCGAAGCGCGGCCTGGTGATCGAAGACCAAAGTAGAAATTAAAATTGAATCCTCTATTTGTGTACAGGCTGTTTTGTTATCGTTCAAGTGTTAAACTGTCTCAAGTAGCTACTAACTGCTGAAATAACAGTGGCATGTCTTGTGTCAACATGGCCACCGCGCAGCCGCTGCTGATGTTACCGATGACACACGATTTGATCCGAACAGTCCCGATTTCAAAGAATACCGGTTATTAAATGGTCCTTTGCGCATTTACCAAAATGCAAACGATTTAGAATATTTTTAGTTGATTAAAAAATATTGACGATTGATAATAAATATAAAAAATATGTTTAAATAAAATTAGGCTCTGTATCTACAAAATGTGAGAGGTTGTTACTACAACTCGCAACAAAATAGAGATAAACGTTGACATTGACCAAACAGTTCTTACTTCACTACAAGCAACAAGCAACTTTGGAATAAAGGGAAAAAGCATAAAAGCAGTTAAAAGAAAAGCAGTTAGCAGGAAAACAGTTTTAGCGCTTGCGGCAACGTTCGAATAGAACAGTCCTTGTTTAACAAATCATAAACCAGTCCAAATAAAACGGCTTGTTTCCGTTTGAAAAAGCAGTTTGTTTGTCGTTTATAGAAAAGCAGTTTTTTTTACAGTTTGGTGTTTTCTGCCCCACCACTATTGTATAAAAAATGTGATACTATAGTGGCGCCGCTCTAGCGTTCGATTTGTAAAGCTTCGCCAATCTGATTAACACCGTTTGCTATGGACGTAAGCCTTCTGTACGTATTCTTTTTTTTTGTTGGTGAGCAAAATTTGATCGAAATCTTTCAAGCTGAATTTCATAAAATTCAATGTTTAAACAGTTTTTTGACCCAATAAGGCATTGGAAAATTATTAAACTTGTTTGAGATGTGGGCAAACCCCAAACTGCTTCGTAATCGAAATTTGGTCTTACCCAGGACCTCCACACACAGACGGCTAAATATCCAAGTCCCTAGCTTCACCTATTGAGAGGATTTAGACGTCCCTCGCGGTACCCGAGTCTAATGCACACCAGTTTTTTTTAACAGTTTGGTGTTTTCTGCCCCACCACTAGTTTATTATCAGTCTGTTGGAATTGGATGCGTTAATTCTTTGTTCCTAAAATCACTTGAAATAAGAGATTCATCAAAACAATTACTCATATTGATAAGGCCAGCTGTTACAAAGTGAGGTGACGTAGTAGGTCTACGTATTTGGCTTGGTTTATGTGACGCTCGTGGACTTGGACTGTCAGCAGGATTTTGTTTATCTCGAAAGCACGCGCGCGATACGCGCCGAGAGTCGGTCCTCGCAGCTCGGTAATGCATCCTCAGCGTTCACCGGACCTGTACCTGGAACACGTGTTTCTATAAGTCAACGACCACAGAGGGCGTTGCCGGCAAATTACACTGCTTAATTGTTGACACCTGATTGAGGTTTGACGTTGGGTTTTCCCTTACACTCGTAAAAGGGTAGGTCTGGTACGACTCAGCTGTTGTACCTGACAATAAGAAATGTTACCAGGAAACAGCACAAACTTTCTCATCTAAATTTCTCAATTTCAAGAATGGCAGAACAAATATTTCACACGACAAATTTTAAAGACAATAGTAACAAATTCTTTTTATATTCTTCTTCTTTTCTGCTAGGATTATTATCACTATGTTCAGTATGATCTGCCTTCCCTAGCTTCGTCAATTCTACTTTCGTTGACGCGTTTCGGAGAACCTCCATCTTCAAAATCCACCATCTTCTATAAGAGTATAGATATAGTTTTTGAAGATGGAGGTTTTACGAAACGCGTCAACGAAAGTAGAATTGACGAAGCTAAGGAAAGGCAGATCATTATACTGAACACAGTGAAAATAGTAAAAATAAGCTATTATATATTGTACTACACACGCGCGAGCGCGCACACACACAAACGCGCGCGCGCACACACACACACACACACACACACACACACACACACACACACACACAAATAAACAGGTGTAAAAACACCTCATACAACACGAAGACAAACTTCTATAAAAATCTTAAAATCGTTTTTTGTCACGATCTCAGTATAGAAAGAATATAAAAATATACGAAGATTAAATTTTTACAAATTAAAAGATTAAATTCTAAGCAAAAAAATATTGAAAGTGAATACTTCTTATGTCGGCGTATGGATGTATGTTTTGCACGGGAAAAATTCAGTTTGCCGTCACGCATCACGCTCTTATATATATATATATATATATATATATATATATATATATATATATATATATATATATACTTATATATATATACTACTTCTTATGGGGAGTATGGATGTATGTTTTTGCATGTTTTGTCACGCATCGGGAAAACACGCACTTTAACATTTTAGTTTAGTAATCGTTCTAAAATTTAATTTTGAGATTTATTTTCATTTTAACGTATAAAACATACATTTGTCTTTACATTGCTAGAAAATTACTATATCTTACATTTTTAGTTATTCTTTATAGTTTTTTTATAATTATCATTAATGCAATGTCACACTTATAATCTACTGCAGAGTCTACACCACTACATTCTGAGTGGAACCACCCACCACATAAAACACATCTGAACCACAGTTCATTTTTTCCCAAATTCTTGGCACAGGATGTAAGCATTGTCCGATTTATTTTTTACCGGTAACATTTTAGCTAAATCATCCACTGTGGTTAGTTCGTCATCGGTTTCACATGTTTCCATAAATTTATCGCCTGATTCACTGCTTGTTTCATTGAAAAAGAGACTTTTTCTAGCAACCTTTTTCTTCTAATGAGTGCTATCTATTTTTTTTTCATTCGAGCTTTTCCCCTTCTTCTCTAGTTTATACCTAAGCCTTTTCTGTTTTCTCTTATCTCTTTCTTCAAGAGCTTCTTTTCGGGGTGTTGCACTCAATATCTGATATTGGTTTTTCCTTTTCTTTGACTTTCAGGGCCGTTATTTTGTTAATAGGAATTGGGGATATTGCAGTGATGGGAACGTTTTCTATTTCTTGTTGTTTTACATGGCTTGCTTGTAATGATTCTGCTTGTGTTTCTTCTAGAGTCACTAATTCAATTCCAATAGTTATAGCTTTGGATTCTACTAAGAGAAGTAAGTAGCTTCCGGCTGGCGAACACTCAACTGTGGATTACTCTTCAAAAATCCATCAGCCCAATCTCTACCTGCCATTTTTGTACCTGCATTAAAAGTATTCTTAAGTTTGTTTTTTTTTTAGCATATTCATATGGAATTCGAAGTTGAATTGGAGTAATGCCGTAAAACAAATTCGATAGCAGAATAAGATGATGAGCTATTTCTTTCTCTTGTTCTACAGAAAATACAGCTTTTCGCCCCATTCTAGGACCACCGGTTATAAGACCACATTTCATTCTCGTGTGAAGCGTTGCTTCGTGAATACCAAAATGTCTTGCTGTTTCTCTTATTTTAGCTCCGTCTTTGATTGCTTTAATGGCCATCTGAAGTTGCTAATCAGTCCATGCTGCTTTAGAGGTTACTCTGGTTTGTTTCATCAAATTGTACGGAAACATGATGTACTGTGCCAGTTAGCTGCTGCCGTAAAGAACAGTCTTAACTAAGCCTATGTTAAACAATGTTTTTATTATAATTTATATCTCAATGGTAGTTTGATTTCTCATTACAGGTTTTAATTTACTGTAGTACCAACAATGTGTTTCACAACACACATACAAGTGAAATTTAAAATTTATTAAATAAAATAGTGTAAGCTATGTCTGTAACAATAGAAGTTGAATTTAATTTTAAAAGAGGGCATTAACATTTTTTTTAATAAAATTATTTTTAATAAAAAGATGTGTAGCATTACGCACAAAATCCATGGAGAAGTTAGGTTTTTTCAAAAAAACAAACTCAAAATGAAGGTACTCGACATTATGATTTAGTAAGAGTTGGAAATGAAACAAAGTACCTCAGTAGAAATATGTAAAATAGAAAAGATAGTACTTTCGGGTATTAGCACGCACGGTGAGGAAATGACACGCAGTTGGGGGTAATGCCACGCGGACGCGTGCCATTACCCCATGTGTCGCCATTGTGGAAAAAATCATCATACTCGTCACACAAGCATCAAACAAACATTGTTTAATATAAGTGCTATTTAAAAACTATTATACTTTCGAGATATGTATAAAGAAAAGGCTGAATCTAAACTGATTCAATAAATATCTTGAAGCAAACTTTCCAGATCAATTCAACCAAAATTGAAGGTTTTCGAAAAAATTCTTTATAACAACACACTTGTTCCTATTGGCAGTTTCTCATACACTGGCCACTAATAGACCTAAGGGCCTACAGATTGCAGCACTTTACACACTTCTAACCCTTATAGACATCGCTGAAGACAGGTGCGTGTCATTACCCACTGCGTGGTATTACCCTGCTCTCCCTATATATATATATATATATATATATATATATATATATATATATATATATATATATATATATATATATATATATATATATATATATATATATATATATATATATATATATATATATATATATATAGCATATACTTATATACTACTTCTTATGGGGAGTATGGATGTATGTTTTTGCACGGGAACAAAATTCAGTTTGCCGTCACGCATCACGCTCATATATATTTTTGTTTTAAAATGTATTTTTGGAGTGAAAACTTGCATGTTCGCGCCATTATATTACTTACCCAGTCCAACTTAATTATTTAGTTTTGTGTCAAGTGTTAACTGCGTAACAGTGACGTTTTATACGTTTATTATATATCGGTAGGTGTGAATAATAAATATTTAAATAATTTTAAAAGCCATTATACTACTTACCCAGTCCAACTTTATTTAGTTTTATAACAAGTGTGTGTGTGTGTGTGTGTGTGTGTGTGTGTGTGTGTGTGTGTGTGTGTGTGTGTGTTTTTTAGTAGTCCGATTTGATTCAAACTGTGTAACAGTGACGTTTTATACGTTATTATATATTGGTAGGTGTGAATAATAAATATTTAAATGCCATTATACTACTTACCCAGTGCAACTGAATTATTTAGTATTCAGTTTTGTGATATGTGTTAACTGTAGGCTACAACAGTGAC
Organism: Callitettix versicolor; assembly: GCA_022606455.1. NCBI lineage: Eukaryota > Metazoa > Arthropoda > Insecta > Hemiptera > Cercopidae > Callitettix > Callitettix versicolor. Next base: position 7,473,494 of record CM040189.1, on the reverse strand, counting down.
GTTTTAATAATATTTTATACTTCGTAATATAATATTTTAAATTTGAAAGTTTATGTGTGCGTTTTTGTTTGTTATTCAATCACACATTAAATACTGGACCGATTGAGATGAAATTTAAAATGAACATTGTTTAGGTACCTGAGATGGACACAGATGTATTCCCGTTTTAAAAATATGAATATTATAAAATTACTGTTTATAAGCTTACATTTGCAATGATTTTAATTGAAACAATATAATTCCAAACAACCTGCCTTTCCAAATTATTTTAAAGCTACTTTGAATTCGACTTTGTGATTCGAACCATACAATAAAAATCGGCGAAAACTTTTTTTAATATTTCGAAATAATTAAACACGTACATTTTATGAAACGAAGCCTAGAATGCAAAAAATAAATATTATTTACAAATTGTAATCCATAATACACAGATCACTTGTAAGTTAATATCGTGCATGCTAACATGCAATGCAATGACCTTGTAAATTAATCTGACCATTATGTTTGTGGAAATGGTAATACACGAGTCTTAAATAGGGCATTGAGTGAATAATAGTTTACAGTCGTGAATTAAGTGTAAACTACACGGACTTCAGCTGGTCCGTGATTGGGCATGTCGATATAGCCTATAATAGTTTAATATGTAAGCGTGCGAAATAGTTCCTATATACAGCCGATTTTCCGTTAAAAAATAGAGTTATAGGTGAAACCTCGAAGTAAAAACCCAGTACGACCTTGAAATGACCTCTGACCCAGACCTCTAGGTCACTTTTCATAGGAGACGTTAAAAATAAAATTGATTAATTTATGTATTTTATACGTGTGTGTGTGTGTGTGTGTGTGTGTGTGTGTGTGTGTGTGTGCGCGCGCGCGCGCGCGCGTGCTCGTGCGTATAAATACGTACAAATAAATAAGAACGTTCCTATATACAGAGGATTTCCGTTTGAGCTGTAGGTGAAACCTCGAGGTAAAAACCCACTACTACGACCTTGAAATGACCTCTGACCCAGACCTCTAGGTCACTTTTTATGGGAGTCGTTAAAAATGATATTGGTTAATTTATGTATTTTATACATGTGTGTGTTAGTGGTCCGATTTGATTCAAGCTGCACGAAAGTTGTGAAATAGAGGCGTCAAACCTTTAAAGTACGTGCATATATATATATATATATATATATATATATATATATATATATATATATATATATATATATGTGTGTGTGTGTGTGTGTGTGTGTGTGTGTGTGTGTGTGTGTATAACCCCGCAGGGGGTGCAGACTAACTGCACCATTGAGAGGATTTAGACGTCCCTCGCGGTACCCAAGTCTAATACACATTTACACTTACAACACTACACTTACGACTTTAACACTTTACACTCACACTTACATTTAGGGAGGCGATAATAGCCTTAATGTGCTTTTCGCCTTAAAATAACTATATATATTTACATATTGTGGACATTCACGGGATTTATATATATATATATATATATATATATATGCATAAGGTATATATAACTTCTTTATTTTTTATCGGATTTAAAGAAATGAAGTTTCATTTTGTTCATAATGAAATGGGCAATATTTTACCTAACTGAAGTAATTTTCATAAAATATAAGATTAAAAGGTTATTCGCAATTAAAAAATTTTAATGGCCGCCATTTCGAAAGTTTTCAAGATAAAATTTAGGTACTTTTCTAAACAGTAGTCGAATCTTATGAAGCTACCTTGGACCGATCTCAAGACTACATTGTTTCTTGCCTAATGTTGATGTGGCGAATCGTGCCCTGAATTCTCGGAACCTTCTAAACACCCTGTATATAAAGCTGAACGTCTGTCTGTGTTTTTTCCGAAAAGAAATTTTTATCTGATATATTCGCACAAAATTTCACACAGAATTGTTTCAGGTCCAAGTACAAATGCTATTGAGGAGTCAGGGAGGCAGATCCTTCACACCCAGCCGTACTCCAAAATAGTTACTTTTCCCAATTCAGTTATATCATCTAAGTGAAAAAAAGAAATTTTTAGCAATTCTGTTGGTCTTTGCGCTACCTAACATTTTCCTCATAGTAGTCGCCTCGGTGGCCTAGTTGATAGAGTACTGGGCTTTCACCCCGAGGACCCGGGTTCGATTCCCGGCCAGGGCTTGGCATTTTCATACGCTATAAATCATCCCATCGTCTGCATTAGCCAAAGTGTGCACAATAGTCGGACGTTAAACACACACACACACACACACACACACACACACACACACACACACACACACACACCATACGCACACGCGCGCGCGCACGCACACTCGCACTCGCACGCACACACACGCGCGCGTGCGCGCACGCACGCACGCACACACACACACACACACACACACACACACACACACACTTTTCCTCATAGTACCTCCAATACCACGCTTAAAAATTGAATTTTGTTGAAATTTTATCAAAAACTGTACTATTACGGTAATTATGTTAGTGAATTTTAATAAACATTTCATTATAGTCAGTAAAATAATATTTTCAAAAATAAAGTTAACGCAAAAATGAGCGGACTGAGAAACGGAAAAAGCGAACCGATAGTTGATAAAACGAACAGATTACTCCGACTACAAAATGAACCGCAGAGTACAAAAAACGTCTACGCTTATAACGGAGTCAAAAAATAATTAAAACTTTTCTTGATAATTTTTGCGTATCTCTGCGAGACCAGAATCTCTTGTGTCTACCCGCAAGCCTCGGAATTACCCGCAAATCGGGTAATTACCTGCCGGTTGGCAACACTGATCGAGCTCTGTGAGGACTTATTGGCCAAACTTAGAATCTGTTCTCTTGTCAAGCCTCAGGTATTTGAACAATGCGCATAACTGTTACCTAGATTCTGGATAACGCTGACAAATTACAAGAAAAGTCTGCGACCTTTTGAAAAATGCCAAACATAAGGAGAAACAGATGTTTATTTAGTGAAGATTTGGTGACAAAGGGACCTTGTCGTGTGGGATTACACCTCAGGTTGCCAAAGCAGTCGTGGGAACTTTGAAGAAAACTTTTCACCTTTTTACAGTTTAAAAATGTTTTTTCTAACAAATCTTATCGGAAGTCATATTTATTTATTTTTTTTTTTATTTTAAGGCGATAAGCACATTAAGGCTATTATCGCCTCCCTAAATGTAAGTGTGAGTGTAAAGTTGAAGTGTAGTGTTCTAAGTGTGTGTGTTAGACTCGGGTACCGCGAGGGACGTCTAAATCCTCTCAAAAGGCGCAGCTAGTCTGCACCCCCTGCGGGGCGGAAGTCATATTTAATGCAGCCTTACACATCTCATATAGCCTATGTGAAAAAACCTGATCTGAATTGAATGGAATTTGTAATTTTATTGAATATAAGTCGTTACAGGTACTTTTATTAGATATTTTTTTTTCAAATGAGTTAGTAGAACGGCCATACCCAGACTCGAAACCTTGAATTGTGCTCCGACTCTGACCTCTTGGTTATATTTTGGTGTGTATACGTGTGTGTGTGTGTGTGTGTGTGTGTGTGTGTGTGTGTGTGTGTGTGTGTGTGTGTGTGTGTGTGTGTGTGTGTGTGTGTGTGTACGTGTGTGCGCGCGCGTGTGTCTGCGTGTGTGCGCGCGCGCGTGTGCGTGTGTGTGTGTGTGTGTGTGTGTGTGTGTGTGTGTGTGTGTGTGTGTGTGTGTGTGTGTACGTGTGTGTGTGTGTATGTGTGTACGTGTGTGCGCGCTCTTGTGTGTGTATACGTGTGTGCGCGCGCGTGTGTGTACGCGCGCGTGCGTGTGTGTTTACGTATGTGTGTGTGGGTTTGTGTGTGTACGTGTGTGTATGTGTGTGCGCATGTGTGTGTACGTGTATGCGTGTAAACTAAGAAAAACTTGGTTTCTTCTTCGTGAGACTATTGCTTCTTCATTGCTTTGTAAGGCTGGGTAGGCGGCGTGCATTCGTTAAGGCAGGGGTGTAAACAAAGTCGTGAAGTGTCCGTCTTGATTGGTGGAACGAAAAGGGCAGCCAGATTGTAATATGCAAATGTTATTGGTTGTTGAAGTGAAGACGGTGCCTGGGAATGTACAGCTTGAATATAAATATGCGATGCAACGATTCTGTCTTTAGTCTTTTCAAGTCAAATCTAAAAGTATAATAAAAGCCCTTCGTCAAGCGTATGTCAAGTTGTAATTTGTACAATTATAAAGATGGCGCCACAAGAAAATCAATACTGTATTATATCTAGAAATAAATTATTACATGTTTGTTGAAGCGAAGCTATTAATGTTAGCTTTGGCGACAGGAGTTAATAGAAACAGAATGTCCCCGAACCTTGTTAATGTAACGGAAATATGAAACGAACACTAGCATATTTCTGTTCTTTTTCTTCCTCCTTTTCGATAACAGTACACGCGTACTATACGAAAACGTTGTGTTGCTTTGGTTTCTGTATTTTGCCTTATGGAATAACACGCACGTTGTAGCCTTTTATAATACGATCGAAATTAGTATAAATGTTTAAAATAATTTTTAACATTGCTAGTTCTTTACTGCCTGTCAGCTGTTCAATGAAATCAGCTGATCGTTACGGATTAATATAAAACAGCTGATCTTTTAATATAGCCTAACTACAGTAAACAATATCTAAGCTCGGTTTACGTATTTATTTTTATTTAAACAAAACAAAATATTCGTAAACATACCTTCAAAATAATTATGGTTCGGAAAACTAAATTGGTATAACATAATTCAGAACTTGTTTTCAACAAATTTACATATGAAATAAAACTTTTAATGGATTGAGGTAGTGATAGTGACGATTCAAGTTATACGAGGTGTGTTTAGAAAGTAACGCGAACAATTTATTTATTCTTCTACATTGATGCTGTCGCCTTCAAAATAGTCCCCTTTGGAGATTATGCACTTGTGCCAGCGCTTCTTCCAATCCTCGAAACACTTCTCAAACTCGATCTTTGAGATGGCCTTTAGTTCTTTCAGCGATGCGCTTTTAATGTCATCTACGGCTGTAAAACGACGGCCCTTTAAGGTTCTCTTTATTTTTGGAAATAGGAAAAAGTCACGCGGAGCCATGTCTGGCGAATATTGAGGCTGGGGCATCGTTACAGTACTGTTTTTGGCCAAAAATTCACGAACAAGAGATGAAGTGTGAGCTGGTGCATTATAGTGGTGCAAAAGTCACAAATTGTTTTTCCACAGATCCGGGCGTTTTTTTCGGATTGCTTATTTCATTGAAATAAGCTTCAGGTTAATAAAAACTACCTAGGCCTATGTTAATTTGTCGTGTTTTCGAACAAATTTCTTAATTGAAATAAAAAGGAAGAGAAATAATGATTTTTATATTTGGTTCAATAACAGAAATTTTTTAAAAAAATGCTTCTATTGCTTTCATTGGACATTTATTAATTATGACAGAAGGAACAAGAAATTCGTTGGCCGTGACAAGGAACGAATCGCGAAACAAGATGACCTCCAAAATAAATCGTGAATACACCTCAAAATGAAAAACGTTTTACGAAAAAATAACTACAAAATGTTTAATAAAAGTAAAAAATTATAGTTTATATAATAATATTTGAGTTGTTCAGTGATAAATCTTGCTTTTTATCTGATATAAATCTAATATCCCACGCAATTTTCGAAAACATTCCAGAATAACGTATATTTTCAAACGAAAATTCTCAGATCACGGTGGTCACGCTTTCCACAATTAACAATTATTGTTTTGTTGCAGAGATGAAAGAAAAAAGCAAGAACGCGGCTCGCAGTAGAAGAGAAAAAGAAAACGCGGAATTTCTGGAAATGGCGAAACTACTGCCTCTACCGTCGGCCATAACTAGTCAGCTGGATAAGGCGTCCATTATCAGGCTAACTACCAGCTACCTGAAGATGAGGCATGTCTTCCCCGATGGTAAGTCAGGCTAGGCAATTGTTGAGAAAAATCAATATAAATAAAAGTGTTTATTTATCGTCTTGTTAAAAATAATTGGTAAACTTAATTATAAAAATATCACTTTTCTGATATACATTCAGAAAACTGATATGCTGATGTGCTGGGGCGTCCAGGGCGTCCGTCAACTTCAACGTCTTCACTGCCTTCTTGGAAACGCTTATACCACCCGTAAACTCTAGCTTTACTTATAGCAGTGCTTTACTTCATCTAGTGACTCCTGAGCAACTTCCATTCGCCGCTGTTTTTGTTCAAAATTTAACAATTTTGGAACGAATTTTGGTGCCAATATTGGAACGAATTTACTTTAAACAATATTTACGAGGTGTGTTCAGAAAGTAACGAGAATTTTAATTTTTTGAACAAAATAAACAAAATATTTATTTCCCCATTGGAGATTATGCACTTGTACCAACGCTTCTTCCAATCCTCGAAACACTTCTCAAACTCGATCTTTGAGATAGCCTTTAGTTCTTTCAGCGATGCGCTTTTAATATCATCTACGGTTGTAAAACGACGGCCCTTTAAGGTTCTCTTTATTTTTGGAAATAGGAAAAAGTCACACGGAGCCATGTCTGGCGAATATGGTGGCTGGGGCATCGTTACAGTACTGTTTTTGGCCAAAAATTCACGAACAAGCAATGAAGTGTGAGCTGGTGCATTATCGTGGTGCAAAAGCCATGAATTGTTTTTCCACAGATCCGGGCGTTTTTTTCGGATTGCTTCACGCAAACGGCGTTGAACTTGTAGGTAGTACTCCTTATTGACCGTTTCACCTGGTGGCAGGAATTCATGATGCACTATGCCATTAATATCGAAGAACACAGTGAGCATAACCGCACTTGTCGAGCATAACCGGTCTTGTCGAGCCAGAATGCCTCCACTGGGATGATTGAGCCTTAGTTTCAACGTCATATCCGTAAAACCATGTTTCGTCACCGGTTATAATACGTTTCAGTAATTCTGCATCGTCGTTGACTTCATTTAGTGACTCCTGAGCAACTTCCATTCGCCGCTGTTTTTGTTCAAAATTCAACAATTTTGGAACGAATTTTTTCTGCTACGCGTTTCATACACAAAACACTAGAAATAATGACACGACATGATCCAATCGATAAGCCAACATCATCAGCGACCTCTAATTGTGATTCGGCGATTGTTCGTAAACATTTCTTTCACTTTTTCCACGTTTTCATCGGTTGTTGATATGCTGGGGCGTCCAGGGCGTTCGTCATCTTCAACGTCTTCACTGTCTTCTTGGAAAAGCTTATACCACTCGTAAACTCTTGCTTTACTCATAGCAGACTCACCATAGGCCTTTGTTAACATTTCACAACTTTGTTCCATGTTTTACTCAAAATTTGATACAGATTCTTTGATCCATTTCTTTTAACAAACGAAAATCGCCGAGCTCATAAAAACACGTCTAACCTTAATGGCTGTCACAGACAAAGTCAACAATGAAAACAGCTGAAAGTTTTATCATACTTCAAGGGTATGTATACCAACATAATAAAAAAAATTGACAATCGGACTCTCCAAGCCCGAGAAATTTAAAAATTCTCGTTACTTTCTGAACACACCTCGTAAGTGTTATTGTATTGATTTAGTTCAAGCGAAATCGTTCATTGTTCGGCTTAGAATTCTTTTAACAAAACTGCATAGAATTGCTAAACTATCGAACCGCCTTTACACGGTTTGCTGATTCGAGCGACGATTTGAACAGTCGAATACAAAATAGAGATTTTATTGATAAAACACATGTCACAATTACAGTGAAGTTTTGTCCGTGTGATGTGGGTTGGCTTGGGGTAGTTTTAATGGGGAGGGAGGGAATGGGCCGACACGCCTCGCATTGTTCCCGAGTCCCCGCTAAATGATGCTAATCATCCCGAATCCCGAGGGCACTATCAAAATCCTCGACACTTCCTCACCTCCGGGACACGCACTCGTTATACTTTTGTCTTCCGCACGCGAGCAGCGGTACAGTTTGTATTTCTTGATTTCGTTTCCGTGTTTAACACAATCGAGTTACCCACTGATACAGAGTGTTACGTAATTCTCTGATGCAGTGTTCTTTGAACGGATACAAATATAAACATAGGCATTTTATACGCTACCTTCAGTAACATAGGCTTACTAAACTCTCGAATTCGTGTTATCGATAACAAATTTTGCAAAATTATTTCTTTTCAGTTTTTACAAGAAAATCTTAAAATTTATAAGTTAACCATTTAAAAAAACATGGCAGTTGCATGACTGCCGACTGAAGTGACTACTTCTTATCACGAGTTACGGCTATATATTTTACACGACAAAATAAAATTTATAGTCGATTTTCAAAATCATGAGTACGTTCATTTCAGTTTAATATATTTCTAAATACAATATTATATGATTTTACGGTTTTTTGTCAAGACATAGATTTTTGTTAATTGACACTAGAATAGGCTATAACTGACCATGGGAGAAGCACGGAGTCCCAAATGTATTCCTGCTACACTTAATATCTGACCCTGTGACTTATTAATTGTCATTGTAAATGCCAACTTCAATGGAAACTGCGATATTTCAATTTGGAAAGGCAGGTTGTTGGGAATTATGAGATTGTTTCAATTAAAATCATTGCAAATGTAAGCTTATAAACAATAATTTTATATTAAATAATAACAGGGATTCAGATTTTTAAAATACATCTATGTCCATCTCAGGTACCTAAACCTTGTTCAATTTAAATTTCATCTCAATCGGTCCAGTAGTTAATGTGTGATTGAATAACAAACAAAAACACACACATAAACTTTCAAATTTATTATTAAAACATCACTGTTGTAGCCTACAGTTAACACATATCACAAAACTGAATACTAAATAATTCAGTTGCACTGGGTAAGTAGTATAATGGTATTTAAATAATTATTATTCACACCTACCAATATACAATAACGTATAAAACGTCACTGTTACACAGTTAACACTTGTCATAAAACTAAATACTAAATAAAGTTGGACTGTGTAAGTAGTATAATGGCGTTTAAAATAATTTAAATATTTATTATTCACACCTACCAATATATAATAAACGTATAAAACGTCACTGTTACACAGTTAACACTTGACACAAAACTAAATAATTAAGTTGGACTGGGTAAGTAATATAATGGCGCGAACATACAAGTTTTCAATTCAAAAATACATTTTAAAACAAAAATATAAAGAGCGTGATGCGTGACGGCAAACTGAATTTTTTTCCCGTGCAAAACATACATCCATAACCCGCCATAAGAAGTAGTTACTTCAATAAGAGCGTGATGCGTGACGGCAAACTGAATTTTGTTTACGTGCAAAACATACATCCATACCCCGCCATAAGAAGTAGTCACTTCAATAAGAGCGTGATGCGTGATGCGTGACGGCAGACTGAATTTTGTTCCCGTGGAAAACATACATCCATACCCCGCCATAAGTAATCACTTCGAAATATCTGACGCAAAACATGGTTAATTCGGTTAATGGCTGTGATATTTTACATTAACTCGAGGCTTGTAAATAAAATAGCGTCTAAGTATATGTTACATTGTTAATAATTATAGGAATTATGTTTATAATTGATGAATTTATTTATAAATTCATAATCCTAAACTTCATCACAGTGACAAAATCTTGAAAACTTAGTAACGAAAAAAAATTATACATGGCGCTTGGGGTGGTGCCGACAGAAGTGAGAACCGGTACAGGTCACGTTCATTAAATAATTTAACAACACAAATTTAGCACACATTTTTAAAATTAACAAGAACAATAAACATAACCTCAATTGAAATGATATTGAAGCAACAGTTGTGCGAAATCAGCTGTTTAGAAGTCACTTTGTATACATATATACAAGAATAATTATATATGCTTTGAGGTACGCGTTAAGGAATCAAGCGTAACGCAAAAATGTTTTTTCAACCGCGACCGTAGATGTTTTAACTTAAAAAATCAAAATAGAAAACATTTGCCAACCTACAACTATAGAAAATATATAGTATGTTAAAAAAATAAACACTATATTCAAAATACAAAACAGCTGTTATTCAAAATACTGAAGTTGAACACAGTTGGTCATTTCTTACGGAAACTTTCGCCCTTTATATCCCTTCCTAAAGGCTTAAGTAAGAAAAAATATTTTTTTTTCAAAATTGAGTCCTAAAAATTAAGCCTTCGACCGTCTTTCTGCGACTTCTTCTTCTTCTTTCGATGAGACCTACTAGGGACCACGTGACAATTTCAATTCTTCACACTTAGCTGTTTTCTCTTCCGTTCTCTCCAATATTCCCTCATCCTTTCACCATGCAGCTTCTTCATTTTGACAGCTTCTTTCTGTCTTCGGACCACTTCGCACCAGGTTTCTTCTGCAATCTTCCTGGGAATCCCTCCACACTCAATATCCTCTTTCTAAAAATCTCTCTGTTCAGCGTTTCTTCTTTTATATTATTTCTTTCTAAATCTTTCCTTACCTCTTGAATCCAACTAGTTGTTGACTTTTTATCCCATAGGTACTTGAGTATCCTTTTCGCTAGTCTTGAATCATTCATCCTTTAAACCTGAGTATGGATGGAGTCCAAGGATGCTCCGACTCATCCTTATTGTAGATGTTGGGACTCCTCAGAACCCGATGCAATGGTGGATTTCTCTTCCGAGCTGCCACCTGGGGTAGTGCTTTCTTTCAGCAGATTTTCCATTCTACAATTGAAATTGTGTGTTTCACTGGTAAGAATAAAATTCCAAAGTAAGATCAGATTGTTAGTCTGAAATGATTTATTTTCGTGTTTGACTCCGCTAGGTTCTTCCGCCCTCTCAGCCGTTGAGAAATGAGATTCTTCTTCCGCCTTTAAGACCGTTGATCATTTTGTTTTACCTCAGTTGATCCGCGGGTGTTTATTTGGCATTGCCTTATTCACACCCTGCTTATCTACAGTAATTTCCCTATCAGCCATTTGGGACGCGCCGTGTCGGGGCTGAGGTCCCCCACCCTAGTGTCTTATGCAGAGTTACATTCAGCTCCTACTCACTTCAGAGCCAAAGCCCCGCACAAGCTAACCATGCACGGTTACGACTTATTAATCTTTTTAAAAATATTTTGAATTTGATCTTACTGAATTATATATGAAGACGTCATTTATAAAGATTTTGTTTTCTAAAATTACAAAATATGTATTTTAATTGAACCCCAGTTGTGGCTCAAAATTAGTCACTGAACGTAATAAATCTTTATTGAAAACATTAAAATTACAGTCTGTGATACAGGGCGTGTGTAATGTATTGCTCGTCGAGTCTACACAGTTTCCATGGCAACCACGTTGATTATCGAATTTGTCGCTAGAGAGCGGCTACAGTAAATTTCAAAAGTTTTTATACAAATCGTCGATTAATTGTTCATCTACTAAATGTTTAGGATTATATACCTTTTCTTCCCGTCAGTGGTCTATCGACTCACCTCATAAAGGCTACCGCGGTTTCGAAACTTTATAGTTTCATCTTCAGGCCATACAAAATGTTAAATCCCTCTGTCGAGGTCGTCACAAAGTCAAACAAAACATTAAAACATACAACGACGGGCGCGCTAGGCCAAACACAAAAACAAAAATAAAAATATCGTTCCCGATAAAAAAACATACATCTCCACGGAATATGGTTCAACTTTAAGCCACACCCTAAAAAAAGAATTAGCCAAAGAAAATATAAATGTCTCTTTCAGAACAAGTAATAAGTTATCAACATTATTAAAGAAGCCAGTTGCAAATACAAGTGGAGATAACTTTGAAAAAACTGGCATATACAAAATGAAATGTAGTGATTGCCTAAGCTTCTATCGACAAACTCGGCTTTCGCAGAACATATTATGGACAAAAACCATAAATTCGAAGTCCATACCAACATGGAAATATTACATTTATGTCATAAAATCAGTTATATGGATGCGATTGAAGAGTTTGAGATTTACAAGAGCAAAAAATCAGACCCCCAGAACATCCTCAATGAAAAACTTTCATTTAAATCAAATTTAATATATGACATGGCTCTAAGGATAAGTGATTTGAGTAAGTAACAAAAACCAACAGACGCACCGTAACTGATAACAATGATAGGCGCGCTAATAATGATGGAGACTCCGCAGTCCGGAATGTAACGACGTACGAGTCGCGTGTGTAGCTTGTCCAAGCCGGATTTCATGATGAATATTTTAAACGTGTAATTGTGCTTAGTGTTTGTGATGTATGTTTTAATGTTATGACTTTGTGACGACGTCGACAGAGGGATTTAACATTTTGAAGATGAAACTATTAAGTTTCGAAACCGCGGTAGCCTTTATGAGGTGAGTGGCTAGACCACTGACGGGAAGAATAGGTCATAATCTTAATCATTTGAATATGTGGTCCGGTGGCTATGTTACAATAATGATACTAAATGTTGTTTGACAATGAGATCATTCAAATGAACTTTGTGAAACCACACTCTCGATGAGTGTAGCCATCATCACGCTTCATAACTAACGTAGCTCATTTTACAATACGTGCTCTTTCTGTACGATTGAAAGCTTTATGTTTCACGATAAGCCACTCTCGTTTCAGTTGTTAGCGTCATTTTTATATCCGTTATGCCTTAAAATGAACAACAATGTTATAATAACAAATACCTAAGTGGACGATAATTAAAGGCTACTCATAAATAATGGACATATTTAGTATTCTTTTCATATTCTTCTTATTTTCTGCTAGAATTATTGTCACTATGTTCAGTATAATAATCTAGATTCGTCAATTCTTTTGTTGACGCGTTTCGGAAAACCTCCATCATCAAAAACTATTTCTATACTGCTCACCAATATTATGGCTCGTCATATTTATAACTTAGGCACGTAAATATAGGAGTACGAAGCGGAGCTAGTAAGTTTTAGGACGAGCCATAATATTGGTGACCAGTATAGAAATAGTGGATGATGGAGGTTCTCCGAAAAGCGTCAACGAAAGAATTGACGAAGCTAGGGAAGGCAGATTATTATACTGAACGTAGTGATGTTTAGTATTGTTTATTTTTAACGGTACTGTATTCATAAATACGAGGTGTGTTCAGAAAGTAACGAGAATTTTAACTTTTTGAATAAAATATTTATTTATTCTTCCACATTGATGTTGCCGCCTTCAAAATAGTCCCCATTGGAGATTATGCACTTGTGCCAGCGCTTCTTCCAATCCTCGAAACACTTCTCAAACTCGATCTTTGAGATAGCCTTTAGTTCTTTCAGCGATGCGCTTTTAATGTCATCTACGGCTGTAAAACGACGGCCCTTTAAGGTTCTCTTTATTTTTGGAAATAGGAAAAATTCACACGGAGCCCTTGAAGTATGATAAAACTTTCATCTGTTTTCATTGTTGACTTTGTCTGTGACAGCCAATGAGGTTAGACGTGTTTTTATGAGCTCGGCGAAATTTAAAAATTCTCGTTACTTTCTGAACACACCTCGTATTTTGCGTTTGATTGGACTCCTGGAAAAAAGAGTTTGGAAAATATTTATTCAGTGTTCTTCCCTGAGTAGGCTAGTTGTTTATTAAAGAAACACACTGGCAACTTGGGCCTATTTCATTTTATTGACAGCGTAGAAAAATATAGCCTATAATTTAACTGTTCATCGAACGGTCTCGACACTATTGGAAAGAAAATCTTTACTATTGTTATAACGTCTATGTATTTTTGTGTATCAAATTTAAGTGATTTACATCAATACGACAGGAGAAAAGACTTTTGGCAATTTAACACAATTTTGCTACCGTATAGTAATGAATGGATCATGAATTTATTCTTTATTTTAACATGATCTTTGCAACTAGAATTACTTACTACGGACATGGTCGACAATGTTTTGTTAAATAAATTTGTTACACAGTGAAATCAGTTTGTCTTTTTCAAAATTACTTCGTTAGAAACCCTGTCGCTTATAACACAATGTTTTGTTAGAGTTTAAACGTCTATAGTTTACCTATAGGGGCCTAGACGTTAGACCTGTTACCTATAGGCCTATAGACGTTTACCTATAGACGTATTACCTATAGGCCTATAGACGTTTACCTATAGACGTTAGACATATTACCTATAGGCCTATAAACGTTTACCTATAGACGTTAGACATATTACCTATAGGCCTATAGACGTTTACCTATAGACCTATTACCTATAGGCCTATAGACGTTTACCTATAGACGTTAGACATATTACCTATAGGCCTATAGACGTTTACCTATAGACCTATTACCTATAGGCCTATAGACCTAGGTTACCTATAGCCTATAGACGTTTACCTATAGACGTTAGACATATTACCTATAGGCCTATAGCCTATATAGACGTTTACCTATAGACGTTAGACTATTACCTATAGGCCTATAGACGTTTACGTTATACCGTTAGACCTATTACCTATAGGCCTATAGACGTTTACCTATAGACGTTAGACATATTACCTATAGGCCTATAGACGTTTACCTATAGACGTTAGACATATTACCTATAGACCTATAGACGTTTACCTATAGACGTTAGACCTATTACCTATAGGCCTATAGACGTTTACCTATAGACGTTAGACATATTACCTATAGGCCTATAGACGTTTACCTATAGACGTTAGACCTATTACCTATAGGCCTATAGACGTTTACCTATAGACGTTAGACCTATTACCTATAGGCCTATAGACGTTTACCTATAGACGTTAGACCTATTACCTATAGGCCTATAGACGTTTACCTATAGACGTTAGACCTATTACCTATAGGCCTATAGACGTTTACTTATAGACGTTAGACCTATTACCTATAGGCCTATAGACGTTTACTTATAGACGTTAGACCTATAGGCCTATAGGCTATAGACGTTTACTTATAGACGTTAGACCTATTTTTACTACATAGGCCTATAGATATCGCCGTTTTACCTATAGACCTATTTACCTATTACCTATAGACCTATAGACGTTTATTCCTAACTTACATAATACGACCTATGAAACTTATACCTAATGACGATATTTAATTATACTTTATTTTAAGGCATAAAGCACATTGTGCCTTTAGACTATATTATAATTATACCTATATTTAAGTTTAACTAATAAAGTGGACGTTAGACCTATTACCTATAGGCCTATAGACGTTTACCTATAGACGTTAGACATATTACCTATAGGCCTATAAACGTTTACCTATAGACGTTAGACATATTACCTATAGGCCTATAGACGTTTACCTATAGACACTATTACCTAGACGTTTACCTATAGGCCTATAGATGGTGCCTATAGACGTTTACCTATAGACGTTACTTTTACCTATAGGCCTATAGACGTTTACCTATAGACGTTAGACATATTACCTATAGGCCTATAGACGTTTACCTATAGACGTTAGACATATTACCTATAGGCCTATAGACGTTTACCTATAGACGTTAGACCTATTACCTATAGGCCTATAGACGTTTACCTATAGACGTTAGACAAATTACCTATAGGCCTATAGACGTTTACCTATAGACGTTAGACCTATTACCTATAGGCCTATAGACGTTTACTTATAGACGTTAGACCAATTACCTATAGGCCTATAGACGTTAGACCTATTACCTATAGGCCTATAGACGTTTACTTATAGACGTTAGACCAATTACCTATAGGCCTATAGACGTTTACCTATAGACCTATTACCTATAGGCCTATAGACGTTACCTAATTGACCAGTTAGATTAATGACGATTTTTTTGTATTTTATTTTAAGGCGAAAAGCACATTGAGGCTATATCGCCTCCCTATATTTAAGTGTGTGTAAAGTGTTAAAGTCGTATGTTAAACTCGGTTAAAGTCGTATGTTAAAGTCGTATGTAAAGTGTATGTTAGACTCGGGTACCGCAAAGGACGTCTAAATCCTCTCAATAGGTGCAGCTAGCCTGCACCACCCTGCGGGGTAATGAGGACGAGGGATCAGTGTTAATTGTAAGAGAAAAGCAATGGGAGCAACTGCGGCTCGAACTAAGAACCTTGACTGACCGATGCTTTAGCCACTTTGACAACCGTGCCCTAACGCAATGTTAATTTACCAAATGTTCGCATTGACATTTAAGATCTCCTGAGAACAATATTAAAAAAATAAGAAAATTCCTTCAGGATAATAATTATTGTTAAATTTCTTAGGTTTAGGAGACGCTTGGGGAGCCGCTCCGCCTCCATCCAATCCTCGAGAAGGTTTAATTAAAGAATTAGGATCACATCTGCTGCAGGTAAGCTGGAAACGTATTCATTGTGGGGTTTAATATTTCTAGTAAGATGAAGTGGGTGATTGGGATTACATGGTCTGATTTTCTTAACTTTAAAGATAAAAATATAAAAATCAGTGCCCTTCAACGGTTGAATATACTTTTTTCGTTTACCGTAATTAATTGTTAAAATTTTTTAATTCTTTAAAAAAAATTAGTATATTTTTACTTTACAAGTAAATTTGTACTTGGTTTTTCTTTTTAATGCACACTGACTTCTAACAGTAACAGAATTATAAAAATGTATTGAGATATTTCAGCGTGTAGATTTGTTTAAAAATCACAATTAAAATTTGACAGCGCAATTAAAATTTGACATAACAATTAAAATTTGACAGAACAATTAAAATTTGACAGAACAATTAAAATTTGACATAACAATTAAAATTTGACAGAACAATTAAAATTTGACATAACAATTAAAATTTGACAGCGCAATTAAAATTTGACATAACAATTAAAATTTGACAGAACAATTAAAATTTGACAGAACAATTAAAATTTGACATAACAATTAAAATTTGACAGAACAATTAAAATTTGACAGAACAATTAAAATTTGACAGAACAATTAAAATTTGACAGCGCAATTAAAATTCGACAGCACAATTAAAATTCGACAGCGTAATTAAAATTTGACAACACAATTAAAATTTGACAGAACAATTAAAATTTGACAGCGCAATTAAAATTTGACAGCGCAATTAAAATTTGACAGCGCAATTAAAATTTGACAGCGCAATTAAAATTTGACAGCACAATTAAAATTTGACAGCGCAATTAAAATTTGACGGCACAATTAAATTTGACAGCCATTTTAAAATTTGACAGAACAATTAAAGTTTGACAGGGCAATTAAAATTTGACATAACAATTAAAATTTGACAGCGCAATTAAAATTTGACAGCGCAATTAAAATTTGACAGAACAATTAAAATTTGACAGCGCAATTAAAATTTGACAGAACAATTAAAATTTGACAGCACAATTAAAATTTGACAGCACAATTAAAATTTGACAGAACAATTAAAATTTGACAGCGCAATTAAAATTTGACAGCGCTTTTAAAATTTGACAGAAAAATTAGTTTGATAGCGCTTTTAAAATTTGACAAAACAATTAAAATTTGTCAGCGCAATTAAAATTTGACATCACAATTAAAATTTGACAACGCTTAAAATTTGAGAGCACAATTAAAATTTGACAGAACAATTAAAGTTTGACAACACAATTAAAATTTGACAGCGCAATTAAAATTTGACAGAACAATTAAAATTCGACAGCACAATTAATATTTGACAGCGCTTTTAAAATTTGACAACACAATTAAAATTTGACAGCGTTTTAAAATTTGACAACACAATTAAAATTTGACAGCGCTTTTAAAATTTGACAAAACAATTAAAATTTGAGTCACGATTCCATTTTCCCCAGTAAATTAACAATATTGGGGCAATTGGAATCATAGAAATCACGTTCTAAAATCACATTTACCACATTGTACCAATTTTATTTTTTTGCCAGGTAACGCGTGTTAAAATTTAAAAGATTAAAATTATTGTTTGTTACATAACTGCACATTTGTTTTTATCAAAATGGTGAGAAACTATACTAAACAAAATAAATAAACAAAAGACTTATGACAGTGAATCGTTTGTGCAAGCCGTTGTTGAGATTTCAAAAGTTTGGTCCGTTAGAAGTGTGTCGAAGAAAATTCAGTTCCATCTTGAACGTGGTATGTTCAGAAAGTAACGAGAATTATAATTTTTTGAACAAAATATTTAAAAATGTTGTCGCCTTCAAAATAGTCCACACTGGAGATTACCGAACCAGAAAGACAGGTGAAGGATGTGGAGAGCCTGCAGTAATAAAATCAGCAAAAAGTTTACAGCTTATGGAAAACAGCTGAAAGTTTTAGGGATTAAACATGAATAACAACATGTTACAAATTGTTTGAAACTCCAAAGCCCGCGAAATTTAAAAATTCTCGTTACTTTCTGAACACACCTCGTATGTGCCAAAAAACGGAACCAGAAAGACAGGTGAAGTATGTGAAGAGCCTGCAGTAATAAGATTAGCAAAAAGTTGATGGAAAAGTGAGGTTAGGGATTAAACAGGGAAAAATGTTACAAATTGTTGAAACTCCAAAGATTTTAATCAGTTTTTGCTGAAATATGGGGTCATTCGTAATTCAAAAGTATTAAGTTTGAACATATATTTATAGTACAAGAGTAAATAAAAAACCGAAAATAAATCCGGCTGTTTTTAATCGATACAGTTTTTATTTCAAAGTTACTGCACCTGAGTTACGAACCTTCATATACAACTAATATTGAAACTTAAAGAACTGGTTTTATGTAATTAGACTGATTTTTGATTTTTTTAATACACTGAAAAATTTTTTAAACGTTTCATTTAAAATCCTTTTCGAATAATTCAATTTAATATCAGAATATTCGTGTGGTATTTTTGTGCATTTGTTAATTCTCTGTTTTATTTATATATTTTTTGTCTAACGTGAATCTTAATAGTTCCTTTTTATTTCAGACGCTGGATGGTTTCATTTTTGTCGTCGCACCAGACGGGAAGATAATGTATATATCCGAAACTGCCTCCACGCACTTGGGTCTCTCGCAGGTAATTCTTACAATTAGCGCTGCGTGAACAGTGTCAGTATAATATCTTAATATCTTTTTTTGGTCTCGCAATACGAAGGCGTAAATAAAGAAAGTCTTGAAAAAAAGTCGACCTTGAGGTTTTAGAACTACAATACGTTTTCAAGTCTTCCAAAAACAGTGGATTTTATTTGAACGTCTTCACGTCTGATGTGTACGTTTCACACATTCTTGGGGACTAACCTAAACCGATTCAGCGTGCAGCTCCTACGTCCGAGAAAATAGCAAAAAACTTAAAGAAGTTTTCACTTCAAAAACCGATTGTTGAGTTTTTTCTATTTACTCCAGATGGCCATGTAGGTCTACGACTAGCATTTGAGAAATTAGGGTTTATCCATTAAAAAATTTATTTTTGTTACATTTACCGAATTGATAATATTTGTAATCGATTTAGTTTCTCTAAATCTAATCGAGATGTGCCTAAAATTTCAAGATACATAACACAAGTAGGAAATTTTGAATAAAAACAGTACCCGTGTGAAACTCGGGGAGTTACCGACAGAAGCGAAGCTTTTGTTAATGATATCTTTGCTGAATGTATAATTATTTGAAGATATGTTTACAAATATCTTGTTTTGTTTAAATAAATAAATACGTGAACCTAGCTTAGATATTATTTACTGTAGTTATAGTAAAAGATCAGCTGTTTTATATTAATTCGTAACGATCAGCTGATTTCATTTTTTCCCGTCGAAAAACCTTTAAGGTTATCATCGCCGAGTCGCGACATTAATTATTTAATACAATTTTTGAAAACAAAGAAACAAGTCAGAAAAAATTTAAGACATTATAAAAACAACAAACAAAACAATAACAACTATAAATAAATAGTTTCCTAAAACAAGTTAACAATAATATAAATCTTAAAACAACATATACACAAAGTTATTGTAGGCTGTAACCTTACAACAATAACAAGATCAATAAATAAAATATTAACATACCTAAAACTAATTAACAAAATAAAAACAGCTTAAAAATAAATTAATAAATAGCAAATGTAAACAAACTTATAAGGGCTGTAAAGGAGCCCTACAACAAGCAATAACAAATATATAAATTAAATTTTATTTAAAAAATTCAGACGATGAAGGATGTCTAGGACCCGGTCAACGGCCGAGGCACTTCCAACATCGTCTGCAAACAGTTGCTCAGACCACACATAACAAGCAAATTTTGGAAACCATTACAATCGAGCAATATATGTTTTATTGTGATGGTTTCCCTACAGAACTGGTTAAACTATGATCAGAAATCCATGCGTTAACATGGAGTGACCGATGCGAAGGCGGGTAATCACCACCTCTTCTCTACGACTTGCACGTATTGACGACCCCCAAGGACGAACAGTATTTTTAATTACCCTCAATTTGTTACTGCTTATAACAGCTGATTTCAATGAACAGCTGATAGGTATAACAAGTTTCTGGTTATGTTGTTAAAACTAGCAATATTAACAACAATTATTTATAAACGTTTATATTAATTTCGAATGTATTATAAACGGTTACAGCGTGCACGTGCGCGTAAGGAAAAATACCGAAACCAAAGCAACACAACGTTTTCATGTAATAGCCTACGAGTGTACTATTTTCAAAAAGGAGGAAGAAAAAGAAAGACAGAAATAGAGAGATGAAATTCGTTTGCTCGTTTCCATTTCATATTTTCGTTTTATTAAAAAGTTCGGTACACTTTTTTCCATTTACTCCTCTCGCTAAAGCTGACATTAAAAGCTTCGTTTAAAAAAATATTTTTATAACAATTAAATTATTTCCATTTCAATAATGTACATTTATTAAGATTTAATATAATTAACCAACAACTAGACTTAGTTTCTATTCCAGTGTGAAATTTAAAAATATTCTAGATTCTACAAATTATCTCCAGTGACTTTAACGATAGGTTAGAACAGTACCTAATCCAACCTTAGATTGTTACACTTAGATTGTACTTTAAATCGTATATCGAAAATAAGGAAGAAAAGGAAAAAACAGAAATAGAAAGATGAGTTTGCTCATTTGTTTCCATATTTCCGTTACATTCTTCCGTTCGGCAGACTTTTTTTCTATTCACTCTTCACGCCAAAGCTATCATTAAAAGCTTCAACAATTACGAGATTAAATTGAAAAAATAGTCCCCCTCTAAGTTATGTTCGTTCCATATTTCCGTTACATTCTTCCGTTCGGCAGACTTTTTTTCTATTCACTCTTCACGCCAAAGCTATCATTAAAAGCTTCAACAATTAATCAATCGAGATCAAATCGAAAAAATAGTCCCCCCTCTAAGTTATGTTCGTTCCACATTTCCGTTACATTCTTCCGTTCGGCAGACTTTTTCTATTCACTCTTCACGCCAAAGCTATCATTAAAAGCTTCAACAATTAATCAATCGAGATCAAATCGAAAAAATAGACCCCCTCTAAGTTATGTTCGTTCCATATTTCCGTTACATTCTTCCGTTCGGCAGACTTTTTTTCTATTCACTCTTCACGACAAAGCTATCATTAAAAGCTTCAACAATTAATCAATCGAGATCAAATCGAAAAAATATACCCCCCTTTAAGTTATGTTCGTTCCATATTTCCGTTACATTCTTCCGTTCGGCAGACTTTTTTCTATTCACTCTTCACGCCAAAGCTATCATTAAAAGCTTCAACAATTAATCAATCGAGATCAAATCGAAAAAATAGTCCCCCTTCTAAGTTATGTTCGTTCCATATTTCCGTTACATTCTTCCGTTCGGCAGACTTTTTTTCTATTCACTCTTCACGCCAAAGCTATTATTAAAAGTTTCAACAATTAATCAATCGAGATCAAATCGAAAAAATAGCCCCCCTCTAAGTTATGTTCGTTCCATATTTCCGTTACATTCTTCCGTTCGGCAGACTTTTTCTATTCACTCTTCACGCCAAAGCTATCATTAAAAGCTTCAACAATTAATCAATCGAGATCAAATCGAAAAAATAGCCCCCCTCTAAGTTATGTTCGTTCCATATTTCCGTTACATTCTTCCGTTCGGCAGACTTTTTTTCTATTCACTCTTCACGCCAAAGCTATCATTAAAAGCTTCAACAATTAATCAATCGAGATCAAATCGAAAAAATATACCCCCTCTAAGTTATGTTCGTTCCATATTTCCGTTACATTCTTCCGTTCGGCAGACTTTTTTTCTATTCAGTCTTCACGCCAAAGCTATCATTAAAAGCTTCAACAATTAATCAATCGAGATCAAATCGAAAAAATAGTCCCCCTCTAAGTTATGTTCGTTCCACATTTCCGTTACATTCTTCCGTTCGGCAGACTTTTTTTCTATTCACTCTTCACGACAAAGCTACCATTAAAAGCTTCAACAATTAATCAATCGAGATCAAATCGAAAAAATAGTTCCCCCTCTAAGTTATGTTCGTTCCATATTTCCGTTACATTCTTCCGTTCGGCAGACTTTTTTTCTATTCACTCTTCACGCCAAAGCTATCATTAAAAGCTTCAACAATTAATTAATCGAGATCAAATCAAAAAAATAGTCCCCCCTCTAAGTTATGTTCGTTCCATATTTCCGTTACATTCTTCCGTTCGGCAGACTTTTTTTCTATTCACTCTTCACGCCAAAGCTATCATTAAAAGCTTCAACAATTAATCAATCGAGATCAAATCGAAAAAATAGTCCCCCTCTACGTTATGTTTTTGAACCATTTAGACTATTAGTAGTACAATAATGTCAGCTGAACTCTCCCTTTATAAAAAAAATCTAAGTTATAAGCGTTTTAAAATGAGACCTGACCAATCAAAATCGATGCAAACCTTTTGGAGAAGTTCCAATTATAAAAATCCTGTTTCGACGTCTATACAAAAATGTTTATACAATGTACTGTATTTCCAGGTGGAATTAACTGGCAATAGTATATATGAATACATCCACCCGTCAGACCATGACGAGATGGCCAGTGTCCTGACGCTTCACCAACCACTGCATCCCCCAAGTGTAGCGCACAGTCAGCTGATCCACGGTAAGCGTCAACCATATGTTACCATAAAATCATGTTACATTGATGCCCGGTTGCAAGAACGTTAATTAAATTATTTAAAAGACATTCATATTTAAATTCATTTTAAAGCCTTATTAAACGTAGAATTGGGTTTCAGAAACATATGTTTAAAAAAATCACTCTTTAAAATAACAGTTTTAAAATTTAAAAGAACATACGCTTTTTAATGTAATTGATCTGTGTAATTCCTTTAAACAGTTCTTTTTATATTCTTCTTCTTTTCTGTCAGGATTATTGTCACTATGTTCAGTATAATGATCTGCCTTCCCTAGCTTCGTCAATTCTTTTTTGTTGACACGTTTCGGAGAACCTCCATCTTCAAAAACTATTTCTGTACTCAGAAATATAGAAATGGATGATGGAGGTTCTCCGAAACGCGTCAACGAAAGAATTGACGAAGCTAGGAAGGCAGATTATTATACTGAACGTAGTGATCTTTAGTATTGTTTATTTTTAGCGGTACTGTATTCATTTTTGGAAAAAAAATACAATAGCCCAAGGAAGCTAAACATATTTTGCGTTTGATTGTTCTGGAAAAAAGAGTTTGGAAAATATTTATTCTTCCCTGAGTAGGCTAGTTGTTTCTTAAAAAAAACATTTTCAACTTGTGCCTATTTCATTTTATGGCGAACGTAGAAAAATATATAATTTAACTGTTCATCCAACGGGCTTTTTTATGGATATAGATAGTTTTTATATATGGAGATATAGTTTTTGAAGATGGAAGTTCTCCGAAACGCGTCAACGAAAGTAGAATTGACGAAGCTAGGGAAGGCAGGTCTTATACCGTACATAGTCTTTTAAACAATGCTTAAATATATTTTTAGAGGTTATGTTTTACAATCGATAAAAGTGCTTTAGTATCAGTTTTGTTTAAAATTTAGATTTAAATAACCATTATTTTTTGTGCACATACTTTATTTTTTTGTAGTTTTTGGATTATTTTACTTGAAAATACAAAAACAGCAACAATAGGATCTGCTACTGGAATCAATAAAAAAAACAAATATATACAAAACACATAACTGTGTTCAGTATAGATAGATATAGTTTTTGAAGATGGAAGTTCTCCGAAACGCGTCAACGAATGTAGAATTAACGAAGCTAGGGAAGGCAGGTCTTATACTGTACATAGTCTTTTAAACAATGCTTAAATATATTTTTAGAGGTTATGTTTTACAATCGATAAAAGTGCTTGAGTATCAGTTTTGTTAAACTTTAGCTTTAAATAACCGTTATTTTGTGTGCACATACTTTATTTTTTTGTAGTTTTGGGATTATTTTACTTGAAAATACAAAAACAGCAACAATAGGATCTGCTACTGGAATCAATAAAAAAAACAAATATATACAAAACACATAACTGTGTTCAGTATAGATAGATATAGTTTTTGAAGATGGAAGTTCTCCGAAACGCGTCAACGAATGTAGAATTAACGAAGCTAGGGAAGGCAGGTCTTATACTGTACATAGTCTTTTAAACAATGCTTAAATATATTTTTAGAGGTTATGTTTTACAATCGATAAAAGTGCTTTAGTATCACTTTTCTTTAAACTTTAGATTTAAATAACCATTATTTTTTGTGCACATACTTTATTTTTTTGTAGTTTTTGGATTATTTTACTTGAAAGTACAAAAACAGAAACACTAGGATCTGCTACTGGAATCAATAAAAAAAACAAATATATACAAAACACATAACTGTGTTCAGTATAGATAGATATAGTTTTTGAAGATGGAGGTTTTCCGAAACGCGTCAACGAAAGAATTGACGAAGCTAGAGAAGGCAGATTATTATACTGAACGTAGTGATCTTTAGTATTGTTTATTTTTAGCGGTACTGTATTCATTTTTGGAAAAATGTACAATTGCCCAAGGAAGCTAAACATATTTTGCGTTTGATTGTTCTGAAAAAAAGAGTTTGGAAAATATTTATTCTTCACTGAGTAGGCTAGTTGCTTCTTTAAAAAAAACATTGACAACTTGTGCCTATTTCATTTTATGGCGAACGTAGAAAAATATATAATTTAATTGTTCATCGAACGGGCTTTTTTTATGGATATAGTTAGTTTTTATATATGGAGATATAGTTTTTGAAGATGGAAGTTCTCCGAAACGCGTCAACGAATGTAGAATTGACGAAGCTAGGGAAGGCAGGTCTTATACTGTACATAGTCTTTTAAACAATGCTTAAATATATTTTTAGAGGTTATGTTTTACAATCGATAAAAGTGCTTGAGTATCAGTTTTGTTAAACTTTAGCTTTAAATAACCGTTATTTTGTGTGCACATACTTTATTTTTTTTTATAGTTTTGGGATTATTTTACTTGAAAATACAAAAACAGCAACAATAGGATCTGCTACTGGAATCAATAAAAAAAACAAATATATACAAAACACATAACTGTGTTCAGTATAGATAGATATAGTTTTTGAAGATGGACGTTCTCCGAAACGCGTCAACGAATGTAGAATTGACGAAGCTAGGGAAGGCAGATTATTATACTGAACATAGTCCTTTAAACAAGGTTTACATATATTTTTAGAGGTTATGTTTTACAATCGATAAAAGTGCTTTAGTATCAGTTTTGTTAAACTTTAACTTTAAATAACCGTTATTTTTTGTGCATATACTTTATTTTTTTGTAGTTTTTGGATTATTTTACTTGAAAATACAAAAACAGCAACAATAGGATCTGCTACTGGAATCAATAAAAAAAACAAATATAAACAAAACACATAACCTTTAAAACAATAACCTGAGAATGATCAGCTGTTCATAGGGCGGCCATTTTAGCAGCCATTAAACAGTATTAAATTTAACAAAGTCTTACGTAAAGGTTTGTTGAAAATGTTTTTGCAACGAGTAAACGTTTAAATTTGTAATCATTGAACGTAACGGGAGATTAAATGGAAGTTCTTGCAACCGGGCATTAGTCTTCGTTATGAAGCACTTCTCCAGTGTATTTTAACATAAAAGGACGAAAAAAAGGTGGCAGTAGCATGACTGCCGACAGAAGTGACTACTTATCACGGGTTATGGCTATATATTTTACACCACAAAATAAAATTTATAGTCGATTTTCAAAATCATGAGTACGTTCATTTCAGTTTAATATATTTCTAAATACAATATTATATGATTTTATGGTTTTATGCCAAGACAGATTTTTGCTACTCGACACTAGAATAGGCTATAACTGACCATGGGAAAAGCACAATTACATTTAGGAAGGCCTCAGTGTGCTTTTCGCCTTAAAAAAATCAAAACAAACGGTCCAATTAATTTGATTAAAATTGCGTACACTCCTTATCGTTAAATCAGAGGCCGCCATCATGAAAAGGAAGTAAGTAGGAGGAAGTCTTACACATACGTCATTTGGGCTTTATGCGTTATTTTTACATAAATTTTAAAACAATCGGTCAATGCGTTTGGACAAAACTGCGTAAGAAACAAACTCACAAACCAAATCCCGAACGGCCATTTTGAAACTAATACCTTTTACAGTTTACGTTTGCAGTGAATACTCAACGCAAAAAGTCGCAAAGTGCTCTGGATACCATCTTTTTTAAATTTCACCTTCAGAATTTCAAAATTTTCAATAAGCCTAGTCAAATAAAAGGTGGCAGTGGCATGACTACTTCTTATCACGGGTTATGGCTGTATATTTTACACCACACAAAAAATATTATAGTCGATTTTCAAAACCATGAGTACGTTCATTTCAGTTTTATATATTTCTAAATAAAATATTATATGATTTTACGGTTTTTTGCCAAGACATAGATTTTTGCTACTCGACACTAGAATAGGCTATAACTGACCACGGGAGAAGCACGGAGTCCCAAATGTATTCCTGCTACTCTTAATATCTGACCCTGTCACTTATTAATTGTCATTATAAATGCCAACTTCAATTAAAAAATGCAATGTTTTAATTTGTAAAGGCAGGTTGTTTGAATTATAAAATTGTTTCAATTAAAATCATTGCAAATGTGAACTTATAAATAATAATTTTATAATAAATAATAACAGGGATTCAGATTTTTAAAACGGGAATACATCTATGTCCATCTCAGGTACCTAAACCATGTTCATTTTAAATTTCATCTCAATCGGTCCAGTAGTTAATGTGTGATTCAATAACAAACAAAAACACACACATAAACTATCAAATTTAAAATATTATATTAATAAGTATAAAATATTATTAAAACGTCACTGTTGTAGCCTACAGTTAACGCATATCACAAAACTGAATACTAAATAATTCAGTTGCACTGGGTAAGTAGTATAATGGCATTTAAAGGAATTTATTATTCACACCTACCAATATATAATAACGTATAAAACGTCACTGTTACACAGTTAACACTTGTCATAAAACTAAATACTAAATAAAGTTTGACTGGGTAAGTAGTATAATGGCGTTTAAAATAATTTAAATATTTATTATTCACACCTACCAATAAACGTATAAAACGTCACTGTTACACAGTTAACACTTGACACAAAACTAAATAATTAAGTTGGACTGGGTAAGTAATATAATGGCGCAAACAAGTTTTCACTTCAAAAATACATTTTAAAACAAAAATATATATAAGAGCGTGATGCGTGACGGGAAACTGAATTTTTCCCGTGCAAAACATACATCCATAGCCCACCATAAGAAGTATTCACTTCAAAAACATTTTTATCACAATTACAAAAACCAAATGAAGTAGCCTACCTGTATTAGCCTAAGTTGTTATGCAGCTTAGGTCTAATCATGATTTAAACTATTGCAGGATAATAAATTTTAAAGTTCAATTATTGACGGTGTAACAACGGTTTAGGTTAGTTCGTTACAAAATTAACTAAAAAAATATAATAGTCGAGAGAAGTGAAAAATTGAAGAAATCAATATTCATAGTTGATTTGTTCTGGTCCAATTATATTACCGATTTTATTGCTAAATTGAAATTATACACTGATGTAAAGAAAGATAACACATCTACTTCAACAAAATATAAAACTTCTTGTACAGTGTAGCCAACTGTTAATGTGCTAATAATTGTGACGGCTGAGCTGGCGTGTGGTACAACGGCGATTGCTAATAATTTGGAGTGTAATTACACATTACTTTATGACTAATTAATTGAATTTTTGAAGTGACTACTTCTTATGGCGGGGTATGGATGTATGTTTTGCACGGGAAAAAATTCAGCTTGCCGTCACGCATCACGCTCTTGTTTGCGATATATTCAATTTTTTGTTTTAAAATATATTTTTGAAGTGAAAACTTGTATGTTCGCGCCATTATATTACTTACCCAGTCCAACTTAATTATTTAGTTTTGTGTCGTGTTAACTGTGTAACAGTGACGTTTTATATGTTATTATATATTGGTAGGTGTGAATAATAAATATTTAAATTATTTTAAACGCCATTATACTACTTACCCAGTCCAACTTTATTTAGTATTTAGTTTTATGACGCGCCATTATATTGTTCCAACTTAATTATTTAGTTTTGTGTAACTGTGTAACAGTGACGTTTATACGTTATTATATATTGGTAGTTGTGAATAATAAATATTTAAATGCCATTATACTACTTACCCAGTGCAACTGAATTATTTAGTATTCAGTTTTGTGATATGTGTTAACTGTAGGCTACAACAGTGACGTTTTAATAATATTTTATACTTCTTAATATAATATTTAAAATTTAAAAGTTTATGTGTGTGTTTTTGTTTGTTATTCAATCACACATTAACTACTGGACCGATTGAGATGAAATTTAAAATTAACACGGTTTAGGTACCTGAGATGGACATAGATGTATTCCCGTTTTAAAAATCTGAATCTCTATTATTATTTATTACAAAATTATTGTTTATAACCTTACATTTGCAATGATTTTAATTGAAACAATCTTATAATTCCAAACAACCTGCCTTTCCAAATTAAAACATTGCAGTTTCCATTGAAGTTGGCATTTACAATGACAATTAATAAGTCACAGGGTCAGATATTAAGAGTAGCAGGAATACATTTGGGACTCCGTGCTTCTCCCGTGGTCAGTTATAGCCTATTCTAGTGTCGAGTAGCAAAAATCTGTCTTGGCAAAAAACCATAAAATCATATAATATTGTATTTAGAAATATATTAAACTGAAATGAACGTACTCATGATTTTGAAAATCGACTATCAATTTTATTTTGTGGTGTAAAATATATAGCCATAACCCGTGATAAGAAGTAGTCACTTCTGTCGGCAGTCATGCCACTGCCACCTTTTTTCTATTATAACTTTATAGAAATTGTACAAAAGCATATGATAATTTTTCTCCAAAATCTTCAAGCTAACTGTTAGCAATTTAGAAAGCTAACAACTTAACAACTTGTTAACAACTTAATGGTCAATTTGTAAATTTAGTCTCACGTCTACAGAGACACTGCCAAGTAATAATTTACCATTAAATCTCTGTTCCGTGGTTAACAATACAACATATTTTTGTATAATTAGTCGTTTAACATCTGGCAGAATACAAGCAATAATTTTGAAAAAATATGTTGTACATTTACTGATGAAAAAATCATTTAGCCTAAGTATAAGGTCCAGTTTTTTCTACATTTAAAAAAAATTGTTTTGGCCTCATGGGACCACTTTACTCTAAATTTCAGTTCTTCCTAACATTGGGCTGTAATTTTTTTCTCCAATAATCCCTCATTCGATCAGATCGTTGCTTCCTGACGGCATCTGTGATCACTACCTTCTTGTGTCTCTTCGGTTTATCCACTTTAAATTTATTAGTCTTAAGAATGCGTGTTATTTTACATTTGTCTGTTGCATCATCCATTTTCAGTCCTATTTCACCGAGGTCTCCGAGGACTTGTGCGATGTATATTCCCTGTGTTTTTCTGTTGATGCTTCTCATTAAGATGTCTCAGGATTCTGTCCTCCGGCATTCTTAATATGTGAAAGAAGTGGGAAATTCTTCGTTTTTTCATTACACTGAGAACTGGGTCGATATATTTGTATACTGTTTCATTGGTGGCTATTCTCCAGGTCCCGTCTTTCCGGTAGCTTTTGTTGAGACACGTTCTGATGATCCTTCTCTCTGTCTTAAGCAGCGGGTCCGTCTTGTTATTGTTTTTGATTTGGAAGAGAGTTTCACTGGCATATAATGTTTCTGGGAGTACCACTGATTTGTAGTGGCGTATTTTTGTTTTTATTGACAGGCATTTTTTCTTGTACGTTGGCCAAGTTAGTAGCTGGGCTTTTTTAATTTTTACTACCCTATTGAGTAGTGCGGGTTTTTCGTCCAAATTGTATGTTATGGTTTCTCCTAGATATTTGAAACCACGAGCTTTATGGTGTTTCCGTTAATGTTCACTTTAGTTACACATAGCGGGTCCATGGCCATGATATCTGTTTTTTCGTATGATATTCTTAAGCCTAACTTCTGCGCAATGCTATCAAGGCTAATTATTTGTTCTCTTGCTTCCTGTAGATTAAGGGCAAGTAGGGCCAAATCATCTGCAAATTTTTCCTACATCTATAAAAACGATGTTTACATTTTAGCTTGTTTGTTATTTTAAAGCGAAAAGCACATTGAGGTTATTATCGCCTCCTAAATATAAGTGCGAGTGTAAAGTGTAAGTGTGTTAGACTCGGGTACCGCGAGAGATGTCTAAATCCTCTCAATAGGTGCAGCTAGTCTGCCCCCTGCGGGCAACAATGTTTACATTCATCTTCAAGAACGGAATAAAATTTTCTTGAGTTTTTCTACTAATTTAAGTGTTTAGTTTTATTTATAATATGGTACACAAAATTAAAGTATTGCATTAAAATGTATTATCACATTCTTTAACTAAAATTCTTTTTATATTCTTCTTCCTTGCTGCTAGGATTATTGTCACTGTGTTGAGTATAATGATCTGCCTTCCCTAGCTTCGTCAATTCTACTTTAGTTGACGTGTTTCGGAGAACTTCCATCTTCAAAAACAATAGGCTATCTATACTTTAATGTATAGATACTTTAATGTAAACTTTAAATCAGGTTTAATGTACACGTGTTGAATAGAGGAGGGGTACGAGGTGGAGATAGAAAATTATAAATAGGACGGGCCATAATATTGGTGACCAGTATAGATAGTGTTTGAAGATGGAGGTTCTCCGAAACGCGTCAACTAAAATAACTTGACGAAGCTAGCCAAGGCAGATCACTATACTCAACACAGTGATTCTTTAACTAATTAACATCTTTTTCATGGATACGCCCATTTAAATATTTATTAATATACAATGTGCATAGAAACGATCAGCTCACTGGTAGACTTCAATTCACTTAAAAAATATAGTAGACTACTAATATTTGTGTACACGATAAACGTGAGGCTTTTTTATATGCTGTACGTACTGTGAGTTGCTAGTTTTTTCTCATACGAAAAAAAATTAAGATGTTTTCCAAAAATGTAGAAAAAGTGTGGGTGACATTTAAACAACCAATTAACACGTCAAACTAATAATTTTAAGCGTTTATTACTAACCAACAAACACTATCATTTCGTAAAAAAGTGATATTGCATAGTTTTTATGTATTTGTTTATAATATTATTAATAATTTTATCGCTAAAACAATGATATTTCCCTAAGAAGTTCTAAAGTGCTATTCTTACAACGGATTTTATTAAATATGACGTAAAACAGAACTTTTGTATTTTATTTAGTACTAAATGTGTATTTTATTTAGTACTAAATGTGTATTTTATTTAGTACTAAATGTGTATTTTATTTAGTACTAAATGTTTATTTTATTTAGTACTAAATGTTTATTTTATTTAGTACTAAATGTGTATTTTATTTAGTAATAAATATTTATTTTATTTAGTACTAAATCTGTATTTTATTTAGTACTAAATGTGTATTTTATTTAGTACTAAATGTGTATTTTATTTAGTACTAAATGTTTATTTTATTTAGTACTAAATGTGTATTTTATTTAGTACTAAATGTTTATTTTATTTAGTACTAAATGTGTATTTTATTTAGTACTAAATGTGTATTTTATTTAGTACTAAATGTGTATTTTATTTAGTACTAAATGTGTATTTTATTTAGTACTAAATGTGTATTTTATTTAGTACTAAATGTTTATTTTATTTAGTACTAAATGTGTATTTTATTTAGTACTAAATTTGTATTTTATTTAGTACTAAATGTGTATTTTATTTATTAATAAATGTTTATTTTATTTAGTACTAAATGTTTATTTTATTTAGTACTAAATGTGTATTTTATTTAGTAATAAATATTTATTTTATTTAGTACTAAATCTGTATTTTATTTAGTACTAAATGTGTATTTTATTTAGTACTAAATGTGTATTTTATTTAGTAATAAATATTTATTTTATTTAGTACTAAATCTGTATTTTATTTAGTACTAAATGTGTATTTTATTTAGTACTAAATGTGTATTTTATTTAGTACTAAATGTGCATTTGATTTAGTACTAAATGCGTATTTTATTTAGTACTAAATGCGTATTTTATTTAGTACTAAATGCGTATTTTATTTAGTACTAAATGTGTATTTTATTTAGTACTAATGTGTATTTTATTTAGTACTAAATGCGTATTTTATTTAGTACTAAATGTGTATTTTATTTAGTACTAAATGTGTATTTTATTTAGTACTAAATGTGTATTTTATTTAGTACTAAATGTGTATTTTATTTAGTACTAATGTGTATTTTATTTAGTACTAAATGTGTATTTTATTTAGTACTAAATGCGTATTTTATTTAGTACTAAATGTGTATTTTATTTAGTACTAAATGTGTATTTTATTTAGTACTAAATGTATATTTTATTTAGTACTAAATGTGTATTTTATTTAGTACTAAATGTGTATTTTATTTAGTACTAATGTGTATTTTATTTAGTACTAAATGCGTATTTTATTTAGTACTAAATGTGTAATTTAGTACTAAATATTTTATTTAGTACTAAATGTGTATTTAGTATTTAGTATAATGTATTTTATTTAGTACTAAATGTGTATTTATTTTATTTAGTACTAAATGTGTATTTTATTTAGTACTAAATGTATATTTTATTTATTAATAAATGTTTATTTTATTTAGTAAAAAATGTTTATTTTATTTAGTACTAAATGTATATTTTATTTAGTACTAAATGTATATTTTATTTAGTAACTATAAGAACTACATTTTATAAAAATAATAATTAATAAAACAAATTTATAGTTACTGAACATTAAATTTAACTAGATTTATAGATTTCTCTAACAAACAGTTGTACCAGTAAGTGTAACAAATATTCGAAAAGATTAGCGAGAAATGTTTCTGAGAGGTATGACGCATAGATACGGCGCAGCCTTGGTGTAATCTATAAGGCCGTGACACAACCAATGCCTTCTGCATATCGCAACATAAACATCTCCCTCATTGTTGCCAACAGAAACATTCTTTTGCCGGAATAGCTTCTACAATCACAGTGAACGCGTCAAAGATTGTAAAAGTAACAATTTTCTTTTTCTTTCTCCTTTTCGCTGCACGCAGCTGTCTTGCTGTTATGGAAACGAATTTCAAAAACTAACAACGTCACGTTTAAAACTAGTTAATTTAAATATCTAGGAGAAATTATCTGCCATAACCTGGACGAAAAACTTGCAATATTGAATAGAATAGCGAAGCTCAAGAAAGCGCAATTTTTTATCGTGGTCAACTTATAACAAAAAAAGTCGATAAAGTCCAAAGACACTACAGTTCTGTGGTTCTCCCAGAAGCACTACGCCTGCGAGACGCTTTTCCAGATCAAAAATAATGCTAGGACTGACCAGTTACTTAAGTTCGAGAGAAGAATCATTAGGACCTGTTTAAATAAAAGTTACCAGAAAGATGGTTTCTGGAGAGTCGCTACAAACGAGACAGTGTATAAACAGGTAGACCCAATTACAAGTGTTATGAAAAAACGAAGAATTGCCCATCTCTTCCACATCCCAACAGTAGGATTCTGAAACAGCTGGTCATGAGAAATATTAATAGGAAGACCCAAAGACACTTCGTCTCGTAGACTTTGAAAGATCTGCAAGAGACCGGTTTGCGGATTGAGGATGCACCGGACAGAAGCATTCTGAAGCACATCAGGTTTGACGTAGGAAAGCCGGAACGACGAGGGACGGTGGAGGCGTCAGACGAGGTCAGGAGATCGGACAGGATGAAGGAGTATTGGAGGAAGAAGTTGGAATCCTCACAGTGCACTAACACGGATATGAAGAAGAGACCGAAATATTGACTCAAAGTGGTCCCATGTGGCCTAAAAAGTAAACAAAAATAACGTCACGTAAAGGGACGTTTCAATAGGCGAAAATAAAACGACACGATTTTGGTAACTTCCAGACATCTTCTTTGGTATAAAACATTCATTAGGCCTAAATATTTGTAGACCATATTTAAACTTTTCGTTTCTAGTGTACTGTACCGTTTGCAAGTTTAGCCCGATTTCACTCAAAGTTGGAGAAAGCCGCCTCGGTGGCCTAGCGGATAGCGTACTAGGCTTTCACCCCGAGAACCCGGGTTCGATTCCCGACGAGGGCTTGGCATTTTCATACGCTATAAATCATCCCATCGTCTGCATTAGCCCAAGTGTGCACAATAGTCGGACGTTAAACAAAAAAAAAAAAAAAAAACTCAAAGTTGGTTTTTGTAACAGCTTGAACAAATTCGTTATCCAAAAAATCTCTTCTACCATTTCAAAATGGTGGCCGTTTGAAATATGTCAAAATAAATCTTAAATTTTGTATATTTCGCTTTTTAAAACCTGATTCTATCACTGTAACCAACGTTAAAATGTAAATTTTAATAACATGAACCTTGTCCGCCGCCAAGTTTAACGGCAAAAAAATGTTTAAACGCTGATTCGTGCAATTTGAACATAGGCTACAAGGAGCATTGTAGCCTATTTAATTAAATAAAATAGGCTAAGAGAAAAAATAACCTAAAACGATAGCATTAGAACTAATTTTATAAAAAATTAATAAGATAGTTTGTCCTGATACACGTACATCTCTATAACATTTAGAAAGGAATACTTCACAGCTTCAACGGTATAATAGGCCAAACATTTTGTTGAATTTTTATATTATTTAAAATTTTTTAGTTTGAAGGTTATAGGCTACACTTACTTCAATTTCTTATAACTTACAACCAAAATTTGTTTAAAAATATCTAAGCCAATTTTTTATAAATTTCTCAATAAAATTTATATTTATTTAACCTTTATATTAAAAAACTACTAAAAATAATCAAGAACAGTATTATTTGAAAAACGGCCTACGCATTTTATCTCGAGATTATTTTTAAATTTTCAAACCCTTTTTTGGCAACAAACAGAGACTGAATGTTTTTAGGAGGAAAGATATGTTTTTGCGTGATTAATGCCCGTATGTATATATTTAGAATGCTTATTTATTTATTTATGTTGATCGTTTTGATAAAAGCACATTTCAAAACTGTAAGAAGTAATGGAAGCAAGTCAATCAAATTTATTGAATTAATCATTTAAAGAAAGTCATAATAATTGTATTAGCCTACTGGTATAGCCTATCATAAAGTTGTACACTTTCCATAACAATAAAATAGAAATAGATTATGTACAATAAAATGTATCTACATAATAATCATTTTTACGACTTTGGTGTAAGTAATTTCTTGTTTAATGGGGAAATAATCTTTGCTAAATAAATCAAGAATAATACGCGGATTGACGTAGAAGTAGGTAGCCTATATCATTTCGTATAATATTCTTATATATATATATATATATATATATATATATATATATATATATATATATATATATATATATATATATATATATATTATTATTATTATTATTTGCGTAGATACCCTGCTGGATCACGCAAAATGTAGGTCTATTCTGACTTGTGCGATCCACGACGTTGTTGATTTGACACCTTGTATATACTTAAGGATTCTGTTGGCAAGTCTCGTTGTTATCATACATACATACATACATACATATATATATATATATATATATATATATATATATATATATATATATATATATATATTATATGCGCGCGTGTGTGTGTCTGTTTCTCTCTCTCACTCTGTGTGTGTGTCTCTCTCTCTCTGTCTGTCTGTCTGTCTGTCTGTCTGTCTGTCTCTCTCTCTCTCTCTCTCTCTCTCTCTCTCTCTCTCTCTCTCTCTCTCTCTGTGTGTGTGTGTGTGTGTGTGTGTGTCTGTTTTTAAGCCACACACTTTAATGCTTTCAATTTTGGTCCGATTTGATTCGAAGTTGGCAAAAAATCGACATTTAAAGAATACGTTTGTTAATACTTAACAAAATCCTTTCAACAGGTTTTTGTTTTGTTATTTTAAGGCGAAAAGTACATTGAGGCTATTATCGCCTTCCTAAATATAAGTGTGAGTGTTAAAGTTGTAAGTGTAGTGTTATAAGTGTAAGTGTATGTTAGACTCGGGTACCGCGAGGGATGTCTAAATCCTCTCAATAGGTGCAGCTAGTCTGCACCCCCTGCGGGGATCCTTTCAACAGTTTCAAAATGGTTGCCTTCCTCTACATCAGCGAACCACCTGCTTACTGTGATTATTCTCAATGTCCCAACTGTCCACTCTTCCGTACAACTACTCTGATTTGTACTGTTTATTAGTACCGCTTCAGTGTTCAACTTTAATCAATTATTCATATCTGTTCCCTAGGTCAAGCTCCAGCTGACTTACAAGCTCGTGTCCACCGACTAGATCAATGTTCAGTATTTATATATATTGATTTTAATGTTATGTATAGAATTTATAAAAATGTTTAGGTCTTATTCTTTATCTAAACCTAGCTACTACTCGGCCTACAAGCTGCGATCGCTGTAAAAATACGAACGAATTCCCCGCAGGGTGGTGCAGACTAGCTGCACCTATTGAGAGGATTTAGACGTCGCTCGCGGTACCCGAGTCTAACACACACTTACACTTAAAACACTACACTTACGACACTTTAACACTTAACACTCACACTTACATTTAGGGAGGCGATAATAGCCTCAATGTAATTTTCGCCTTAAAATAACAACAACAAAATGTAAAGGCGAACAAGGCGCCGCAAGTCAAGGGGCACCAACATGCGGGGAAGGAAAAATTATTTTGAAGTTTTTATTCAAGATAATTAAAAAACCGATTGAACATAAATGTCTTTATAATACTGTTGTAAAACTACAGAATTTACAGGAATTGTGAATTTCGTTTCTGACTGGTCTAGTCTCTTTTTAAAATAACACTCATTAAACACACCACACACACACGCGCGCGCGCACACACACACACGCACGCACGCACGCACAGATAGAGAGACACAGAGAGAGAGAGAGAGAGAGAGAGAGAGAGAGAGAGAGAGAGAGAGAGCGTGCGCGCACGCACAGAGAGAGAGAGAGAGAGAGAGAGACAGACAGACAGACAGAGACAGACAGACGAGCGCGCACGCACGCACAGACACACACACACACACACACATACATACACACAGGGGGGAACAGACAGACACAGAGAGAGAGAGAGAGAGAGAGAGAGAGAGAGACAGACAGACATACAGACACGCGCGCGCGCACGCACACACACACAGAGTGTGAGAGAGATATAGACAAACAGACACGCGCGCGCGCTCACACACACACACACACACACACACACACACACACACATAAGGTTCAGTTAAAGGTGAGCCATACATGTGTCGGCTATAATTTTCAAGGTATCAGTCAAAGGTGAGCATAGAAGCTCGGCTCTCACTTCAAAATATCAGGTGGGCCTCACCATGATGGCTACTCCAGTAGCTTAGTTTACAATAAAAATACAAAATCTTATGTTATTGTAATACATTGTTTGCATGAGGCGGATGAATGGAAAGATGGAATTTGTTGATTTTATTTTTGCTTAACGAAATGCATATGTGGAAAACAGCTGCTCGCCACGTTTTCTATTTAATTGAATAACTTACGTAAAACAAAATAATTTAACAGAGAATTAACTACAGCCAAAGGCTACTTATTTGCAGACTACGCAAGTCAGTTGAAAGATTATTTCTGCATTAAAACAGTGAAGTACGACAAAAGTCATAAATACTATTATTATGCAGATACATTTTATCGTACATAATCAATAGATGTCCAACTTATTTTATTGTAAACGTTATGGAAAATGTTCCACCATTTTATGGTACTACGAATAATAAAATTATTATGGGTCTCGTTAAATGGTTTAACATTCAGTTTGACTGACATAACCTTCTGTTTATGTTGAGTACTTACTGACAATTTGCTTTCAACATACGTTGCGATTTGCCTGACATAGCGTGGACAGTCCTTAAGGATAGAGTATGACTTGAGAAAACAACCGGGTGGTCACCAAATGCTGAGCGGAGCGAACTGTGCATTCAAAACCTAACCTATTGTTTTTAATGTAAGTGCGGCCACTGAAAACGTAACGCTGCTGAACGTAATCCGCTTCGACTCTGTCTAGGTTCAGTTTGAAGCTGACTCCGCTTCCCCCACCACGCTGACCACGCCTCCAAACGTATTATTTCTTACCGTCGTCTAGATTAGAGTTTTAAACATAGTAATTCCTAGAATCCGTTACAGTAGGCCTAAATATTTAGATTTAAAAGATGCATTTCGTTCTTTAAACCGACTGATTTCCGCTTCCGATTGCCGTTCATCTTCATTCCGCTCGGCGGCCTCCCGGACTAATATGCAACAGATATTGTCATGCACGGATTCAAGCAATGGGCAAAGTACCAGAGATCAGGTCCCCAGACTGGTACAATCCGGTCCGTCACATATTTCTGAATGGTAACTTATCTACACATATTATTTACGAGTGCTATGTTGGAGACAGTATTCAGTTTTGTCAACTAAAAACAAAAGCCTGAGACGTGCTCGATGTTATTATTAAAGTAGTAAATAATAATGGCTCTCGAACGCTTACTCAAGGACAAATTCGAGAGTTTTTTTGACACAATGCAATTTGAATGCACTGATCTAATGTCTACTATAGGTTAGCCGCTTAGAAAACGGCCTGATAAGAACACAAGTGCAACAGTGATGAAAAAATGTGCGAGTGAGAGGTCGAGTCCACCATAGCTTCCTTTTTTTACTTCACTATCGCAGAGTAACAGTTTTTAGACTCAGATTGGCAGATTCTTTGTAACTGGATTGTTGGAGGGGGCTGGAGGGGAATTCTATATGCGCGAGAATTCTAGTGCAGGCAGTTTACTAAGCGTCTGGACTATACCATACACGGTGGCTCAGTGCAGGACGTATTTTCGAGAGTTTGTGGAATGAAAGGCGAAATTATTTCATTCGCGCGTGGAAAAAAAGATGTTTGTAAGCTGTGGAACTGAAAAATAATATAATAAAATTTAGTTCATACGATTTTATTAAAATTTTTATTACACTTGATAACTCATAATATAAGTCAATGTTGCAAATTTAAATTTAAAAAAAATATAGGCTACTGTTAGCAAGAAATAAACCCTGAACGCCATCGAATTTGTTTGGTCTTTTCCGATTTTCTTTCCAAAACTGACATTCGTATGGTTATTCACACACGTGACTACAACTTTCGATGTCGGTAACTACTGCTATAAGTTTCAATTATGTGTTGGTCGGAATATTGAGTTGCTTGTGGATTATTTAATTTTGTGATTATTTTTGAAGCTGTTAAGATTAAATCTTAGATTGGAAGCATTTTAAAATTGCAATATTTGATTTGATAGAACCCCATAGTTGTATCCCATACGTCCATATTGGTTTCAGTATTGTCTTATATAGTAATATTTTGTTATTGGTTGAAAGTTTTGATCTGTGCCCAATCAGCCAGTACATGTTTCTGAGTTTAATACCAAGTTGTTTACGCTTAGTAAAAATATGTTTCTGCCAATTCAGACGTCTGTCCAAATGAATTCCCAGGTACTTCACTTCTGAGGTCTGCCGTATCAGTTTTTTATTTAGGGATACTGCTGGACATGTATGCTTCCTTAATGTGAAGGTTATATGGTGACATTTAGCTTCATTAACTTTTATACGCAATTTTTCCATCCAAAGTTGAACTAGTTTCAAACTAACTTGAACAAAATCTGATAAACCGATTTTGAGTAGGCCTAATGAGACTGATTTTCCGGTTTCGTTTGTCGGTTTTTTTTTAAACGAATTGAATATGAGATAGTTTGTGTCATTTTTTCACCATTAGTGTCCATTATATACGTTTTTGTTTCTTTAACATTTTAAGAACGAAATAAAAAATATTTTTTTCTGTTCAAACAATTTAAATTTGAAACGTGACAGAATGAAAAGCCATATGAATGTGTTTTGGTCTCAGCCTTATTGATCACAGTTCTACAACGAAATGTAGAGGAGAAAAATTGTTTGATCTTAGTTTTACGCATGGTCAATCGATCCAAAGGCCGAAAGATTCAGTGTAGCTTAAGATTCCGTTATTATTTTATGCGTAACTTCTGAAAACGGTGCGAGTATTGGGCCTATTCTGTTTAAACAGCGTACTAAATGAATCGCTAGTAGAATTATTTCATAGATGAACTAAATAATTAACTTATTATTTAATCTGTTGTGTTTTCCTTTTAGAGTTTGAGATTGAGAAAGCGTTCTGCCTACAAATGAAATGTGTTTTGGCCAAAAGGAACGCTGGACTTACGACGGCAGGATATAAGGTAGGATATATTTTTTTATTTTGTAAAATAGAATGTACAAAATCTAATAGATTAACGAAACAAGTGTTTGATTTTTTCCATAATCGTAAAACAAAACCGAACTGGTTTAAAGAAATTGAAAAAGACCTAATAGAATTAAAAATTACAGAAGATTCATTGCTTGACCAAACTGCTAAGATAATTACCAAAGACGAAAGAACAAGATTCCAAGATAAAGCCAAAATAAAACCTAAAGCTATCATTTCAGAAGAGGAGAGGAAAAGAAGATCGGAAAGAATGAAGAGCTACTGGGAACAAAGAAAAGTACAGCGCGCAAGAAATGATTAATTCAGCGTACCCCAAAGAGGGTGAAACGAAGAGAAGAAAAGAATGTACAAAAAATGTGCAGATCATTGAGGCTGTAGACACCACAGAAGACGTGAACGGACCCTCGTGTAGGACTATGTGTAGCTTATGAAGGCGTAATTAATTTTGGAATATGTTTACGTAACGAATGTTTACAGATAAACTATTTTGTTATGATTGTATCCCCCAAACACGCAAAAAAAGGCACGCATCTTGGATAGGAAGTAGTGGTGGGGCAGAAAACACCAAACTGTTAAAAAACTGCTTTTCTATAAACGACAAACTGCTTTTTCAAACGGAAACAAGCAGTTGGATTTGGACTGGTTTATGATTTGTTAAACAAGGAACGGCTTTCCGCACTACCACACTTAACGTTGCCGCAAGCGCTAAAACTGTTTTCCTGCTAACTGCTTTTTTTTCTACCTGCTTTTTCCGTTTATTTCAAAGTTGCTTGTAGTTTGTAGTGAAGTAAGAACTGTTTGGTCAATGTCAACGTTTATCTCTATTTTGTTGCGAGTTGTAGTAACAACCTCTCACATTTTGTAGATACAGAGCCTAATTTTATTTAAACATATTTTTATCAATCGTCAATATTTTTTAATCAAGGACTGTTCTATTCGAACGTTGCCGCAAGCGCTAAAACTGTTTTCCTGCTAACTGCTTTTCTTCTACCTGCTTTTATGCTTTTTCCCTTTATTCCAAAGTTGCTTGTTGCTTTTAGTGAAGTAAGAACTGTTTGGTCAATGTCAACGTTTATCTCTATTTTGTTGCGAGTTGTAGTAACAATCTCTCACATTTTGTAGATACAGAGCCTAATTTTATTTAAACATATTTTTTATATTTATTATCAATCGTCAATATTTTTTAACTAAAAATATTCTAAATCGTTTGCATTTTGGTAAATACGCAAAGGACTATTTAATTTTTAAGTAAAAAAAATAATGCTTCTATTAGAAATTCATCGCTTTTTGTGCATAAAATGGCTTACATAATTATTACGTTTTGATAATGTAATTTAATTATTACTACACTTGTAAGGATTATTTTTATCCTTTCTAAATGCTTTATACCCAAAAACAGTTAAGGACATGGTGGCAGTGGGAATGAAAAAGTAGTCTTAGAAAACTGAACTTAAGTGCTTTATGTTTTAGCTGCTAATACAACTTTGAGTTTCAGTTTTCTAAACCTGTTTTTCCCAACTGTTTTAAAAAGCAGCTTTTTTCCTCAACAAACACTTTGTTGACGTTTTGTAAAAATAGCAGAAACGCCCACCTCTAATAGAAAGGTGGTTGATGTTGACGCACCGGTCAGTCTGCTGCGTCCTTGAAGGATGTGGGTTCAAGATGCAGTTACTGCTGTACTATTACCCTTACCGTTACAGCTGATCCCTCGTCCTTTGTTAGTCTAACTCGCATAAATATGGATTAGTGGAGAACGCGTACAATGCAGGCAGTTTGCGGGCGGGTGACAACTTGCAAGTTGGATTGAAAATCACGTTTGAAGTCTGCACCCATGCCCATCTATAAAGCCTATTTTTATTTCGTAAATTTTTTTGTATGAATTTTACGTTCTCACTCTACACGTAATCTTGAAAAAAGTCGATCTTCAGATTAGGTGAATATGCTATATTTGTTTAATTTTTGTTGTTGTTTTTTTTTTGTGTTTAACGTCCGACTATTGTGCACTCGTGGGCTAATTCAGACGATAGGATGACTTTATAGCGTATGAAAATGCCAAGTCCTGGCCGGGAATCGAACCCGGGTTTTCGGGGTGAAAGCCCAGTACGTTGTAAACTAGACACCGAGGCGGCTATATTCGTTTCAATATACTGAGTCCAAAAACGTGATTTTAGCTTAGCTGTCTGTACGTTTGTTGATTTATTGATTAATTTCGATGCTTTTTCGCGATTTTGCCCATATTTTCGTCGTCCAATTTTTAATATTTTTTTAGATATTTTAATTTTCAAGCTCATTTTTCGTCAAAATTAAATTTGATTTTCTGAAAACTGGCTTTATTTTGATAAAATTTTACTTATAACTTTCTCTCCCCTCCTCTCTCTTCCTCCGTTGGCCCTCCCTTTCTCTCACTTTCTTTAAAGAACCCTCTTATAAAAAAAAAAAAAAAAAAATGTAGGCCTACTGCTTGCCTGATTTTTCAAAACATTTGATCGGACTTCGCACATTTCCGGTTATTTATGAAGGCTAAAAAAATGTTCCAAATTTGAAATAAAAGAAATTTACATTTTTGGAGAAGGATAAATCGAAAAAAGTTTGCGATCGGGTGACAACTTGCATTTTGAACTGGAAATCACGCTTGAAGTCTGCACCCTTGCCTATCGATAGAACCTATTTTTATTACAAAAACAAATTTTCATTAATTTTACGTTCTATCTGTATACGTAATCTTGAAAAAATCGATGTTGAAATTTGGTGAGATTCGATATCCTCTGAGTCCAAAAACGTGACAACTTAGATGTTTGTTGTGTTGCTTTACCGACCGATTTCGACGATATTTGGCATGCACTTTGCCCATATTTTCTTTGTTCAATTTTTAATATTTTTTTAGATATTTTAATTTTCAAGCTCATTTTTTGTCAAAATTAAATTTTGATTTTTGAAAACTGGCTTTCTCTCTTTATTTTTTCACCCAACTTTGGGGTACACTAAATCAATTACTTTTTAATGTTCTGTGCCTTCCTCGTAGCCCAGTATTGCTTCATTCGTTGTGATCTTGCTTTTCTTTCTTCGTCAGAGATTTGGATCGTTCGCTTGGATTTGACTTTGCCTTGGAACCGTTGTTTTTTGTCCTTGGTCACTGTTTTTATTTATAAGTAAAACTGGCTTTATTTTGATAAAATTTTACTTATAATTCTCTCTCCCCCTCCTCTCTCTCTCTTCCTCCGTTGAACCTCCCTT
The DNA here is from genome assembly GCA_022606455.1 of Callitettix versicolor. Lineage (NCBI taxonomy): Eukaryota > Metazoa > Arthropoda > Insecta > Hemiptera > Cercopidae > Callitettix > Callitettix versicolor. Next base: position 7,429,425 of record CM040189.1, on the reverse strand, counting down.
TATCTCTCACCCTCTCCCCTTTCTTTAAAGAACCCTCTTAAAAACATAAAAAATGTAGGCCTACTGCTTGCCTGATTTCTCATAACATTTGATCGGACTTCGCACAATGCCGATCATGTATGAAGACTCGAAAAAGTCAATGTTCCAAATTTGAATAAAAGAAACTTACATTTTTGGAGAAGGCTAAATCGAAAAAAGTAAAAATGAACACTTCGGTTTATTGCTTTTAAGGTCATATGATTTTTGAACAAAATCTGTTTTTAGAAAAACTCCACTATTTTTTTGTAGTTAGCTTCCAAAACGATTGTTTTTGTGTTATCGACACGTAGTTTAAGTTTCGTTTCGATTCGATAGAGCATATTTTAAGAAAATCTTTCTTCTTCTTTCGATGAGGCCTGCTAGGGACCACGTGACAATTTCAATTCTTCACACTTAGCTGTTGTCTCTTCCGTTCCCTCCAATATTCCCTCATCCTTTCACTATGCAGCTTCTTTCTGTCTCCGGACCACTTCGCAGGTTTCTTCTGCAATCTTCCTTGGAATCCCTCCATACTCAATATCCTCTTTCTAAAAATCTCTCTGTTCAGCGTTTCTTCTTCTTTTATATTATTTCTTTCCAAATCTTTCCTTACCTCTTGAATCCAACTAGTTGTTGATTTTTTATCCCATAGGTACTTGAGTATCCTTTTCGCTAGTCTTGAATCATTCATCCTGTACATATGTCCAAAAAATTGCAGTCTTCTCTTCCTTATCGTCTCTGTCATGTCCTCTATGTTCCTGTATATTTCATCATTAGATCTTAGTTTCCATGTTTCTTTAGTTTTCACTGGGCCTAAAATTTTTCTCATGATTCTCCTTTCTAGTATTTTCAGTTTATCTAAACTATAATTTAGTACCAAGCATTCACTTGCGTACAGGCATTCCGGTTTCACTACTGTAGTGTAGTGCCTTATTTTAAGATTTTTAGATAAGCACTTTTTGTTATAACAATTTTTAGTGATACCATATGCTCTTTCCATTTTGCGTACCCTTTCTTCAACAGCAGACTTCTCCAAGCCATTGTCTCGGATCATTTCTCCCAAATATTTGAATTTCTTTACTTTTTCCCCTGCACCAATATCTGTAACCAAATAATTCGGAGCGTTTTTGATGTTTGTAATAAATTTAGTTTTTTCTACGGAGATTCTATTAGCTATTTCGTTTAAGAGATTGATTTGTATTGCATTTCTTAGGGTGTCCGACAATATAGCGAAATCGTCTGCAAATGCCAGGCAACTTACTTCAATGCCTTTCCCCAAAGTTACTGGCGAAATGTTATGTTCTTTTAGCTTCACATTCATTTAAGAAAATATTTATTTTTGTTAATTTTCAGGAATCTTTTTACAAAAATAGGTTTTAAAACGAAACTTTTGTAAAGTTAACTTTTTCCAAAATTCGCTTAGTTTCCATGATATGATACACAAACAAAGTACAATCAGTAAAAAGTACTCTTTAGATTGAAATAACCTGAAAACAGATAAATCTATAAAAATCTCAATTTCAATAGTTGCGCATCATTGTACGCGTTTATTAGGTAAACAATTAACAAAAACAACTTATCAACCTGTCTACAATAATGAAGCAACAATTGATAACCGGGGTTTAAAAGTGAAATCACGATATTCGAAAAATTTAAAAATAAATCTGTTGTAAACGTAAGACTTGTTAACTTACGGTTTACGATTAGTTTCGCTAAACGAGGCAATCCAGTTTAACGTTACTTGGCAATGTTTGTCAACAACTGTACGGTTTGTTTGCGGAGAACAGTTCAGTGTTTGTTTTTGATCAGGTTTGTTATACTCGCCAAATGGCAAACGGAAATTCAACAGTTACCGAGTTCATTTTAGTGCGTATAAACTACTGACTGAAGTAGGGGAACGCGTCTTGCTATTGTCTGCTTTATTGTTTGTTTAGTTGTTCGCTTGTTTTCTTCTTCTTTTCGTTTCACCCTCTTTGGGGTACGCTGAATTAATCATTTCTTGCGCGCTGTACTTTTCTTTGTTCCCAGTAGCTCTTCATTCTTTCTGATCTTCTTTTCCTCTCCTCTTCTGAAATGATAGGTTTAGGTTTTATTTTGGTTTTATCTTGGAATCTTATTCTTTCGTCTTTGGTAATTATCTTAGCAGTTTGGTCAAGCAGTGAATTTTCTGTAATTTTTAATTCTATTAGGTCTTTTTCAATTTCTTTAAACCAGTTCGGTTTTGTTTTACGATTATGGAAAAAATCAAACACTTGTTTCGTTAATCTATTAGAGTTCATTCTAAGAAGATGGCCGTAAAAATTTATTCTCCTTTTTCTCATAGTATCTGACAGTTTTTCAGTTTTCTTGTAGAGAGCTTCATTTCTTATATATACTACCTTATTATCCTGAAATTTTGTTCCTATAATTTTTCTTAAGATTTTCCTTTCCGTTATTTCAAGCTTTTCTATCTGGCCTATGCGATTCATGGTTAATGTTTCTGCTGCGTACAGTGCTTCCGGCTTGATCACTGTTTTATAATGTTTAATTTTGGACCCCCATGAAAGGGATTTCTTATTGTATGTTTCTTTCGTCAATTGGAAGGCCAATTCAAGTTTGTTTTTCCTGGATTCCATTGCCTTGCCTTCATCTGCATTCCAACTAATCCATTCACCAAGATATTTGAACTCTTTTACAATTTCTATTTTCTGTTCTTTCGCTTGTTTTATTACGTTAATTTTATTACTGATTGAAAAGAAATTCAGTCACAAAATATCTGAATCAGCTAAAATTCTCGATATGTGTGACGCCCTTAATTTCCTGTTCACATTCAGGCCAGAATTTCTAAAACGTACTGTTTTTTCCTTTAAGGGCTCCTAATTCCAATGGTATATTTGTATTCAGTGCAAAATTTCTTTTAATCTGATATCACAATCGAAATAATTTCTCTAGCCTCCGAAATTTTCGATCACCAATGCTGAAAAACAACAGGGTTCTATTCTAAGCAGTTTTGGTTAAGTCTTGTGCCTTGTGTTAAGTCAATCGATTGATTCTTTTTCTCGTTGTTGAATTCTTTGGAAATTTGAAAGCTGTTTGGAAATCGATCCTTAGCGTATGAACACAAGCGGATTTCCTAAAGTATCGTGACCCTTTTTGAAAATCTGATTTTACAGCCGTAATCGACATTAAAATCTGCTCGTGTTCTTAATTTAAACGGATTATTCTGAGAATTCAAAATGTAGATTTTATGTAGATGATAATTTATGTAGATTTTATGTAGATGATAATTTATGTAGATTTTATGTAGATGATAATTTATGTAGATTTTAACGCCTGATTGCATTGGTAAAATCTGCAAAAAAATATTGGTAAAAAAATCATACAAAAATGTAAGAAAAAATTAATGATTTTTTAAATATTTAAAGTCATTTAGTACCTGATGAACGGATTTTGCTGGGTTTCAGACTTGGTAAAAAAGTCGATTTTTGTTACAGCTTGGACAAAGTTCATTTTTAGATAGTCCTATGTACCGTATCAAAACGGCGCCTTTTCAGATTTTTAAAATAATAATTATTTTAGGCCTAGGTTTGTATTTTAACTAAATTCGGAATATTTTAAAATTTGCAAATTTATGCAGATTTTAACGGTGACATAGGAATTTAAAAAAAAAGAATGTAAAATGTTCTTCAACATATTGGTGTCCAACATGAAACGGATGAGCAGATTTGCTGGGTTAGTTAGGTTATATACTAGAAGAAGGATTTTTTTTGGTGTTTAACGTCCGACTATTGTGCACACTTGGGCTAATGCAGACGATGGGATGATTTATAGCGTATGAAAATGCCAAGCCCTGGCCGGGAATCGAACCCGGGTCCTCGGGGTGAAAGCCCACTACGCTATCAACTAGGCCACCGAGGCGGCTATATAAAACCCTAAACACTGCGATCGACGGACATATTGTGCAACTAAACTTCTCAAGTTCAAGTTTAGCAGATTGGAGCCTTTAGTTCCAACAATCCAGTGACTAGATCATCGTGCTTGAGGTCCTTAGGGTCCTGAAAACTAAAAACCATTAGCCTCTTGCTAGCAAGGACCTTATAATCATAAACTTCTGCAGTTCCCTCCTCTTTACTGTACGGTTTCTCCGTGGTACATCTATCCTGTTCATGTGCACACTAAGACCACAGTGCCCAAGTAGTCAGGAACTTCACCCAAGAGGCGTTTGCTACGGGAATGGCCATAATGAAGGCTATCCCATCTTGCCTGGTGTTGCTTCTTAATCCATCTATTGACAGCAGACTCGGCCAACGATAGAGATCCCTAAAGCCAGCTCGGGTCCGATAAACTCAGATGCAGATACCACTCCAGCCAGTCGGTCTGCCTCTTCATTACCCTCAACTCCCCCCCTCAACTCCTCGGATACCCAGGGGAGGAGTTGAGGTTCTCCAGATATTCCCAGACCGAATGTTAGGACCCACAAGGTTTGCTGGATAACGAACTGTCCTAGCTATTACCAAATAGTTGTTTCCATTACGTGGAAACATATGTGTGCTGTAACTGCTATTTTTACATCTTAGATTTTTTTTTTTGGTGTTTAACGTCCGACTATTGTGTACACTTTGGCTAATGCAGACGATTTATAGCATATGAAAATGCCAAGCCCTGGCCGGGAATCGAACACGGGTCCTCGGGGTGAAAGCCTAGTACGCTATCAACTAGGCCACCGAGGCGGCTCTTTACATCTTGGGAGTCATGAAAGCTGAGGATAAGGAGAAAACAAAAAATCTTGATAATAAGATCCAAAAACTGTTACTCAGACGATTAAAAGAACATAATCTCGACTGCAGCTCTCTCAATTAACCTAAAATTAACATTTCGATTGTAACTCTCTCAACTAACCTAAAATTAACATTTTGACTGTAGCTCTCTCAATAAACCTAAAATTAACATTTCGACTGTAGCTCTCTCAATAAACCTAAAATTAACATTTCGACTGTAGCTCTCAACTAACCTAAAATTAACATTTTGACTGTAGCTCTCTCAATAAACCTAAAACTAACATTTCGACTGTAGCTCTCTCAATAAACCTAAAATTAACATTTCGACTGTAGCTCTCAACTAACCTAAAATTAACATTTCGACTGTAGCTCTCTCAATAAACCTAAAATTAACATTTCGACTGTGCTCCCTCAATTAACCTAAAACTAACTTTTCGAATGTAACTATCTCAATTAACCTGAAACTAACATTTAGACTGTAGCTCTCTCAATTAACCTAAAACTAACATTTAGACTGTAGCTCTCTCAGTTAACCTAAAACTAACATTTCGCCGTAGCTCTCTCAATTAACCTAAAACTAACATTTCGACTGTAGCTCTCTCAATTAACCTAAAACTAACATTTAGACTGTAGCTCTCTCAGTTAACCTAAAACTAACATTTCGACTGTAGCTCTCTCAAGTAACCTAAACAACAGTTGGACTGTTAAACATAAAAAAATTAACCTAAAACTAACATTTCGACTGTAGCTCTCTCAATTAACCTAAAAGTAACATTTCGACTGTAGCTCTCTGTGCAAAATTAACCTAAAACTAACATTTCGACTGTAGCTCTCTCAATTGACCTAAAACTAACATTTCGACTATAACTCTCTCAATAAACCTAAAATTAACATTTCGACTGTAACTCTCTCAATAAACCTAAAATTAACATTTCGACTGTAACTCTCTCAATTAACCTAAAATTAACATTTCGACTGTAGCTCTCTCAATTAACCTAAAACTAACATTTCGACTGTAGCTCTCTCAAGTGTGCACAATAGTCGGACGTTAAACATAAAAAAATTAACCTAAAACTAACATTTCGACTGTAGCTCTCTCAATTAACCTAAAATTAACATTTCTACTGTAACTCTCTCAATTAACCTAAAACTAACATTTCGACTGTAGCTCTCTCAACTAACCTAAAATTAACATTTCGACTGTAGCTCTCTCAACTAACCTAAAATTAACATTTCGACTGTAGCTCTCTCGGTTAACCTAAAATTAACATTTCTACTGTAACGCTCTCAATTAACCTAAAATTAACATTTCGACTGTAGCTCTCTCAATTAACCTAAAACTAACATTTCGACTGTAACTCTCTCAATTAACCTAAAATTAACATTTCGACTGTAACTCTCTCAATTAACCTAAAACTAACATTTCGACTGTAGCTCTCTCAATTAACCTAAAATTAACATTTTGACTGTAACTCTCTCAATAAACCTAAAATTAACATTTCGACTGTAACTCTCTCAATTAACCTAAAATTAACATTTCGACTGTAGCTCTCTCAATTAACCTAAAACTAACATTTCGACTGTAGCTCGCCGCCTCGATGACCTAATTGATAGCGTACTAGGCTTTCACCCCGAGGACCCGGGTTCGATTCCCGGGCAGGGGTTGGCATTTTCATACGCCATAAATCATCTCATTGTCTGCATTAGCCGAAGTGTGCACAATATTCGGACGTTAAAAAAAAAATAGACTAGCTCTCTCAATTCACCTAAAAGTAACATTTCGACTGAAAAGTCAGTTACCGCAAGCGGAGAGATAAACACCGTAATTGCAAAAACAAATTATTAAAACAAAACTGAAACTGTTTCCCAAATCTGGTTGTAACGAGCCGGTGACAGTGGGTTATTGACAATTACTTATTTAATACGAAAGCAATTGTTCCAGTTTTACTTGCGCTTGTGTTTAGTTTATCGAGGAAATGTTTACGTTGCTGTTAGGCTTATAGCTTTGTCAGCAAGCGTGAGAGGTCGTTACTGGTATTATTCAAGGCCAGCTGACCATAACAAACAATGCTGCAGCCGGGCTCAAGGGTAAGTGACAAGGAAAGTAATGGCAGCTTGGTAATTGATTGTGTCAACCGGGTGCACTAGAAACGGTAGCGTAAATTAAACGAAACAATAATGTTTGTATTTATACATTTTCAAGGTCACCGGTAATTTATCCTTTTCAAATACATGCGGAGAAAAGAGTAGGTACTGTTTCAATACCCAAAGACCATTATGGTTTTTTTTTTGTAACGAAAAAACTTGATGATTGTGTACTTTTAAACCTGTGTGTATTCAAACCTTAAGCCTGACTACAAGCTGAGGAAAAACATTAAGGATGCAAAAACTTTAATTTTCAAAATCGCGAGTAAAGTTCGAAAGGATTAAAATAAAAACTATTGTACATATTATCGTCATTTTTTTGTGTTTTTTACGTCCGACTATTGTGCACGCTTGGGGTAATGCAGACGATGGGATGATTTATAGCGTAGAAAAAGCCCTGGCCGGGAATCGAACCCGAGTCCTCGGGGTGAAAGCCCAGTACGCTATCAACTAGGCCACCGAGGAGGCTTATCGTCCTTATTTCGGCAACTTTACGGTTGGCATAGGAGAAAGAGAAGTAGTTGGCATAGGAGAGAGAGATGTACTCTCTCTCTCTCTCTCTTTCTCTCTCTCTCTCTCTCTCTCTCTCTCTCTCTCTCTCTGTGTGTGTGTGTGTGTGTGTGTGTGTGTGTGTGTGTGTGTGTGTGTGTGTGTGTGTGTGTGTGTGTGTGTGTGTGTGTTAAGGTTCTCTCTCTCCCTCGCATAACGTTCTGGCAAAGGACTAATGAGAGCAAAGGATCGGCGTTAACGAAAAGGGATAAACACACTATTTACGATAATACCATTCAGCGTATACGTCAGTCAAATAAAGTCACGTGAGCACTCTGTTACTTATCAAAAGATTAAGTATGAATAATTTACTGCATGTACGTGAAATTTGTATAATACATAATTAGAGTTTTTAGTTACATAATTTATGTAGAAAATTAAAGTTTTACTACATATTTCAAAACAATAATAATATTAAAACGTTCGGTGCTATAAACAGAGTATATTGATATTTTCTTGATCGCTGAAAGTACGTGTGGTCTGTTTCCGTAGTGCGTCCTGAGAATGACGGTTTATCGAGACTCTACTGTATTTAAAACACTGATTGCAACAAAGGTCCAGAACAAAGCGTCAACTCCGCCCACCCTTACTCCCGTTGAAACCGATTCCAAATAAAAAGGGCACAAGAGACAAAAATCAACAGACAATGGACGAACGGATATGTTTGGACAAGCGCCCGTGCCTTGGAATAAAATGTGATTTAATGGTAGATGGTAGGTGTAGGTTTATGGTGGGTGGGTGGGTAATGTGTAGCCGCATACATTACGGGGCTCACGGCGAAGCGCACCTTCCAAAAGTACGTGATTTATTACAGGTAATTCTGTCGCTGAAAGGGGGTAAGTAGCTACCCTGGCGGGTACAGCACGTACTAATACAATTAGTGCAGAAATATTGCAGCTTGACACCTTGACGCCTGCACGTGGGAACACCGGCCTGCGACCTCACGCGAGTAGAACCAAAATTAGTTTGTTTCTTCGGAAACACCTGCTGAGAAAAGAAACCTATTTGTTAATGATCCGTAGCTATATTTAAAAAGACTAAACAATACACGTTTTTTGAACATGTTTTAGCAAGTCTTAGTGGTAGACTTTACATTTAGGGAGTGTACACAAAATTCGGATTTTTTTTAGATAAAAACCAGATGTGTTTCTCACTTACATTAAAACATTGTTTTTACAGGCTGTTGTTATTTTGTTAGAGGCCGATAACGTTCTTCTTAAACGTTAAGGTTTCTCTCTCTCTCTCTCTCTCTCTCTCTGTGTCTTCTGTGTGTGTGCGCGCGTGTTCTTCTCTCTCTCTCTCTCTCTCTCTCTCTCTCTCTCTCTCTCTCTCTCTCTCTCTCTCTATGTGTTCTCTCTCTCTCTCCCTACCTGTGTGTGTGTGTGTGTGTGTGTGTGTGTGTGTGTGTGTGTGTGTGTGTGTGTTAAGGTTCTCTCTGTACCTCCTCCCTCCCTGTGTGTGTGTGTGTGTGTGTGTGTGTGTGTGTCTCTCTCTCTCTCTCTCTCTGTCTGTGTGTGTGTGTGTGTGTGTGTGTGTGTGTGTGTGTTAAGGTCTCTCTCTCTCTCTCTCTCTGTGTCTGTGTGTGTGTGTCTCTCTTTCTCTCCTCTCTCTGTGTGTGTGTGTGTGTGTGTGTGTGTGTGTGTGTGTGTGTGTGTGTGTGTGTCTCTGTCTCCCTGTGTGTGTGTGTGTGTGTGTGTGTGTGTGTTGTGTGTGGGTCTCTCTCTCTCTCTCTGTGTGTGTGTGTGTGTGTGTGTGTGTGTGTGTGTTAAGTTCTCTCTCTGTGTGCTGTGTGTCTGTGTGTGTGTGTCTGTGTGTGTGTCTCTCTCTCTCTCTCTCTCTCTCTCTCTGTGTGTGTGTGTGTGTGTGTGTGTGTGTGTGTGTGTCTCTCTCTCTCTCTCTCTCTCTCTCTCTCTCTCTCTCTCTCTCTGTGTGTGTGTGTGTGTGTGTGTGTGTGTGTGTGTGTGTGTGTGTGTGTGTGTGTGTGTGTGTGTGTGTGTGTGTGTGCGTGCGTTAAGGTTCTCTCTCTCTGTCTGTGTGTGTGTGTGTTTTTGTTCTCTCTCTCTCTCTCTCTCTCTCTCTCTGTGTGTCTGTGTGTGGTAGCACACTCATGTTAGCAATGTTAGCTAGTCCAGTCTGATATAAAATTGTGCGCTAAAACCGATTTTGGCAACAGCTTGAATAAGTTTACTGACTGGCGAAATTCGTTCAACATTTTTAAAATGGTGGCAATTTCAAATCCTTAAAAATTCGTACCTTATTTTGCCTGATTTTTGTAAATCAGAATTCGACGGCGGTCAGGGTTCATTTTCATATTTACAAAAGCAAGTTTACGCAGATTTCAGTGCTGTTCACGATGGTGAAATCAGAGTTTTAAGGGAAAATAAATAGATTTGGAAAATCGTTTGACACTTCAGGGTGCTGTCTGCTTGCCACTAATTTATTATTTCAACCCTTATTTTAGGTTCGGAAACAAGAAAATTGTGAATATTTTATCCGGTCATTATAATCCTACAGCTATATAAAAGATCTTTTATCTTTGTGTTGTACAAGACTGATATAGGCCTAAGCATAAGGTTTCTTAAAACAACCAATTATATAAAAACCTTCTTAAACATTGTAACTATAAAATTAACTTCTTATTAGGCTAAGATTTAATATTGTATTATTGGATTACTGATAATTTAATTCTAAAATATATAATCACACATAAACCATGACGTAGGCCTAAAGCATATTTCTAATGAAGTAGAGCCGCCTCTAATTGTTGCAATCAGGGTTTTAAATACAGTAGAGTCTCGATAAACCGTCATTCTCGGGACGGATGACGGAAACAGACCACCCGTACTTCCAGCGATCAAGAAAATATCAATATACTCTGTTTATAGCATCGAACGTTTTAATATTATTATTGTTTTGAAATATGTAGTAAAACTTTAATTTTATATTTAAATTATGTAACTAAAAACTCTATGTATTATACAAATTTCACGTACATGCAGTAAATTGTCCATACTTAATCTTTTGATACGTAACAGAGTGCTCACGTGACTTTATATGATTGACTTGTACGCTGAATGGTATTATCGTAAATAGTGTGTTTATCCCTTTTCGTTAACGCCGATCCTTTGCTCCATTAGTCCTTTGCCATTAATAAGGACGATAAGCCGCCTCGGTGGCCTAGTTGATAGCGTACTGGGCTTTCACCCCGAGTACTCGGGTTCGATTCCCGGCCAGGGCTTGGCATTTTCATACGATATAAATCACCCCATCGTCTGCATTAGCCCAAGTGTGCACAATAGTCGGACCTTAAACACAAAAAAAAACTAATGAAGTAACTTTTTTTCTAAATAATTATGTACTAGATTATTAATTAATTAATTTTAAAAAATTAATCAAACTAATTAATTTTTAAAAATTCTCGTATCAAAAAAAATTAATGCAAATTTCCAGAAAAAACCATTAAATAACATTGCTCAAACAAACGTATGAATTCGCTAAAATCAAGCACAAAAATATTTTAAAAACATTTTGGACAAGTTCACCACCTTGATCCGTTTCAAAATGGCTGACATTCATAACCTTAGATGTTTTTATTTAACGTCCGACTGTTGTGCACACTTGGGCTAATAGAGACGATGGGATGATTTATAGCTTACGAAGATGCCAAGCCCTGGCCGGGAATTGAACCCGGGTCCTCGGGGTGAAAGCCCAGTACGCTATCAACTAGACCACTGAGGCGGCTACATACTCTTAGAAATTCATAAACATTTATGCCATCTGTTTTTTATAAATCTGGTTTTTACAAACGTGCCTACTTTAGGCTATTTTAAAGTTGATTTTCACACACACACACACACACACACACACACACACACACACACACACACACACACACACACACACACACACACACACACACACACACACACACACACACACACACACACCTCCACACACACACACACACACACACACACACACACACACACACACACACACACACACACACACACACACACACACACACACACACACACACACACACTCCAACACACACACACACACACACACACACACACACACACACACACACACACACACACACACACACACACACACACACTCTCTCTCTCTCTCACACACACACACACACACCTCTCTCTCTCTCTCTCTCACACACACACACACACACACACACACACACACACACACACACACACACACACACACACACACACACACACACACACACACACACACACACACACACACACACACACACACGCGCGCGCACACACACACACACACACACACACACACACACACACACACACACACACACACACACACCTCACACATACACACACCTCACACACACACACGCACACGCGCGCGCGCACACACACACATCATGGATCTAGGTCTTACCGTAATAACTGCTTATAAAATGTCTTAACAACTGAAATTTGCTAATAAAAATATATTCCTGACGGCCCCGCAGGGGTGCAGACTAGCTGCAACTATTGAGAGGATTTAGACGTACCTCGCGGTACCCGAGTCTAACACGCACTTACGACTTTAACACTTTACACTCACACTTACATTTAGGGAGGCAATAATAGCCTCAATGTACTTTTCGCCTTAAAATAATATATGTTATACGGGATAGGATCGGTGCGCAATTCATGAATCTGTTTCTCAGATCTAAGAGCCAAACATCGCCAAAACTGTAGAATAACTCATCTTAAATCTAGCTTATTTATAAACCTCAGCAAAGCCGGAATAAAAATTAGGCACAGACATTAGACATTTACATAAGGACCCCAAAAACGACCCATTTTTATTTACTTTATTAGGAAATCCTATACAGATACGTAAAATGCTTCGCCATTTTGTTCAGGCGGCGAGTAGAATATTTTTTTAAGCAGCCACTTCAGTCCACATTCACAATTGTCATGACAAACTTTGATATACGAGGTGTGTTCAGAAAGTAACGAGAATTTTAATTTTTTGAACAAAATATTTATTTATTCTTCTACATTGATGTTGTCTCCTTCAAAATAGTCCCCATTGGAGACTATGCACTTGTGCCAGCGCTTCTTCCAATCCTCGAAACACTTCTCAAACTCGATCTTTGAGATAGCCTTTAGTTCTTTCAGCGATGCGCTTTTAATGTCATCTACGGCTGTAAAACGACGGCCCTTTAAGGTTCTCTTTATTTTTGGAAATAGGAAAAAGTCACACGGAGCCATGTCTGGCGAATATGGAGGCTGGGGCATCGTTACAGTACTATTTTTGGACAAAAATTCAATATGGAGGCTGGGGCATCGTTACAGTACTATTTTTGGACAAAAATTCACGAACAAGTGAGCTGGTGCAAAAGCCATGAATTGTTTTTCCACAGATCCGGGCGTTATTTCAAATTGCTTCACGCAAACGGCGTTGAACTTGTAGGTAGTACTCCTTATTGACCGTTTCACCTGGTGGCAGGAATTCATAATGCACAATGCCATTAATGTCGAAGAACACAGTGAACATAACTTCACGTTCGACCGTGGAGCCTTTTTCGGTCTTGGCAGTCAGAACGCCTCTACTGGGATGATTGGGCCTTAGTTTCGACGTCATATCCGTAAACCCATGTTTCGTCACCTGTTATAATACGTTTCAGTAATTCTGCATCGTCGTTGACTTCATTTAGTGACTCCTGAGCAACTTCCATTCGCCGCTGTTTTTGTCCAAAATTCAACAATTTTGTAACGAATTTCGCTGCCACGTGTTGCATACACAAAACATTGGAAACAATGTCATGACACGATCCAATCGATATGCCAACATCATCAGCGACCTGTCTAATTGTGATTCGGTGATTGCTCATAACCATTTCTTTCACTTTTTCCACGTTTTCATCGGTTGTTGATGTGCTGGGGCGTCCAGGGCTTTCGTCATCTTCAACGTCTTCACGGCCTTCTTTTAAAAGCTTATACCACTCGTAAACTCTTGCTTTACTCATAGCAGACTCACCATAGGCCTTTGTTAACATTTCACACACTTTGTTACACTTTATTCCATTTTTTACGCAAAATTTGATACAAATTCTTTGATCCATTTCTTTTAACAAACGAAAATCGCCGAGCTCATAAAAACACGTCTAACCTTAGTGGCTGTCACAGACAAAGTCGGCAATGAAAACAGCTGAAAGTTTTATCATACTTCAAGGGCATGTATACCAACATAACAAAAAAACGTTTGACAATCGGACTCTCCAAGCCCGCGAAATTTAAAAATTCTCGTTACTTTCTGAACACACCTCGTATTTAACTTTGTTATATGAATTAACAACCTGGCTGTAAGGTTGCATCTCTTATGGTCGAAATGTTGTTACAGACCATCCACTGTTCGGGGTACCTGAAGATGAAGCAGTTACAAATAGACCCGGCCACGCCGTACGAAGCGTGCTTCCAGAACGTCGGTCTGGTCGCCGTCGGCACGTCCTTCCCCGCTAGCGCCATCACGGAGATCAAACTCCATTGCAACATGTTTATGTTCCGAGCAAGTTTAGATCTGAAGCTGATCTTCTTGGACGCTAGGTAAGTGTACTGAAACTATCAAATACAGAGTGTCCAGAAAATGATGTACCGAAACTAGAAATGATTCTATTGCGCAAATAGTCTTTACCGCCAAGCTGTGTGTGATTTTTTAGAAAATAAATGTTCGTTTTGCTCTTGTTAAAATAAACAGCCACTATTATAAAAAGCGTGCTCGATACTAGCAGCTAAAGTCCAAGTAGTTTTACTGTCTGCCGCTACAACGCTGCAAGCTGCACGGACAGAGAGTGTAGACGATTGAGCAAATAAACAGTACTATCGCCTATTACTGTAGTTGAACATTCTGCCGCAAGATGTCACCAGCAGGAGCGCTGTCATATCTGTCATAAGGGTTATTATTTTAATACGTTTATATAAATAAACACACGCTTTTAAAGTAAATTGAGTTGGCCTCCTCAGTTGGGTTGCGTATAGTTTCAAATATAAATTTACGTTAACAAAAATTGATCAGCTGATTTCCGTGTCGTCTGTCCTCCTTCTACGCTGACTATACGGTTTAGTGCTCCCTTTGAAACGTATTTGATTTTCCAACTAAAAAATTACTTGCAAATTCTACTTACCTTTACCCAAAAGGTCAAGCGGCGTCAACAAACCAGTCGTTTTTGCAGTCCATATGTGTTCTAAAAACAGATGTAAAATTTTGAAAAATCCATTTTTTAAAAATTTTAATCCAAACTGGGTTTTAAAAATTTTCGGGATTTTTCTCATTTTTTTATATTGAAGTAAGAGATCTGGCAACTCCAAACTTAGAAAACTACAGGCTAAACTCATACACGTTCAAAGTTAGTATCAATTCTAGTATCAAATGAAGTCTACATTAGACAATAAAATTTAAAACATTTATACCTTAAGATATATGCAATTTTTCTTTGAGATAATATTTTCCAATATTTCATTTTTAGACTTGCAGAATACAGTTATGGTTTGTTGTTTTTATTACAGGAAAAGAAAAAAACAGTGATTTCTAATTTGTAAATAGCATAATCAAACAAACAAGATATTTTGCAATCGTCTAGTTCCTGTGTATTAAACTATCAAAGTTTTATATATATTTTTTTATTTATTTATTAGTATTTACAATCTGTCTACAGGACACTAAGTAAATTGTATGGCTAAAATAATGACATGAAAGCATGTACCCATTGATGCATACAAATAATGAGTATTATATAAATAATAATAATAAAATATTGCTACATAATGTTATATCTGTCAGGTCAGCTGTTAATTGTCAGGCAGGTCGCTAGGCTCTTGAGTCTTCGTGTTGTCGATCTCATCATTAAATTTTCAGTCAAAACATTTGGATGGGCTAATATTCGATGTCGGTAACTATTGCTATAAGTTCCAATTTCTTCTGTGATGGTCGGAATATTGAGTTGCTTGTGGATTATTTCATTTTTGATTATTTTGGGAGTTGTTAAGATTAAATCTTATATATTATTTTATTATTGGAAGCGTTGTAAAATTGCAATATTTTGATTTGATTTGAAAAATATGTTTCTGCCAAGTTCTGAACCGCATACTTCTGTCCATATTGGTTTCAGTATTGTCTGGACATAGTAATATTTTGTTATTGGTTGAAAGTTTTGATTTGTGCCCAATCAGCCAGTACATATTTATGAGTTTAATACAAAGTTGTTTACGCTTAGTAAAAATATGTTTCTGCCAATTCAGACGTCTGTCCAAATTAATTCCCAGGTACTTCACTTCTGAGGTCATGTATGCTTCCTTAATGTGAAGGTTATATGTTGACATTTAGCTTCATTAACGTTTATACGTCATTTTTCCATCCAAAGTTGAACTACTTTCAAACTATGCTGCAATGTTTGAAATGCTGTCTGAAGATCAAAAAAAAATAAAATCGACTTTAATTTTCCGATCTGCTTTAATGCGTATCGTTGCCTAACCTTCTAGAAACCGAAAACAATTATCGAATTTCCGAACAAAAGTTGTTTTACGTTTATCAAAAGCCGTACAAAAAGTATTGCTGTCTCTAAAACGTCCGCCCGAAGGTTTTGCAACATTGTCCAGTGCTGTTTTAGCACGAGAAACAAACAAGATCGATCCCGAAGGTTTTGCAACATTTTCCAGCGCTGTTTTAGCACGAGAAAGAAACAAGATCGATCCCGAAGGTTTTGCAACATTTTCCAGCGCTGTTTTAGCACGAGAAAGAAACAAGATCGATCCCGAAGGTTTTTGCAACATTGTCCAGCGCTGTTTTAGCACAAGAAAGAAACAAGATCGATCCCGAAGGTTTTTGCAACATTGTCCAGCGCTGTTTTAGCACGAGAAAGAAACAAGATCGATCCCGAAGGTTTTTGCAACATTTTCCAGCGCTGTTTTAGCACGAGAAACAAACAAGATCGATCCCGAAGGTTTTGCAACATTTTCCAGCGCTGTTTTAGCACGAGAAACAAACAAGATCGATCCCGAAGGTTTTGCAACATTGTCCAGCGCTGTTTTAGCACGAGAAACAAACAAGATCGATCCCGAAGGTTTTGCAACATTGTCCAGCGCTGTTTTAGCACGAGAAACAAACGATCGATCCCGAAGGTTTTGCAACATTGTCCAGCGCTGTTTTAGCACGAGAAAGAAACAAGATCGATCCCGAAGGTTTTTGCAACATTTTCCAGCGCTGTTTTAGCACGAGCAAGATCGATCCTGAAGGTTTTAACATTTTCCAGCGCTGTTTTAGAAAGAAACAAGATCGATCCTGAAGGTTTTTGCAACATTTTCCAGCGCTGTTTTAGCACGAGAAAGAAACAAGATCGATCCCGAAGGTTTTTGCAACATTTTCCAGCGCTGTTTTAGCACGAGAAAGAAACAAGATCGATCCCGAAGGTTTTTGCAACATTGTCCAGCGCTGTTTTAGCACGAGAAACGATCCCGAAGGTTTTGCAACATTGTCCAGCGCTGTTTTAGCACGAGAAACAAACAAGATCGATCCCGAAGGTTTTTGCAACATTGTCCAGCGCTGTTTTAGCACGAGAAACAAACAAGATCGATCCCGAAGGTTTTTGCAACATTGTCCAGCGCTGTTTTAGCACGAGAAAGAAACAAGATCGATCCTTCGATCCCGAAGGTTTTTGCAACATTGTCCAGCGCTGTTTTAGCACGAGAAAGAAACAAGATCGATCCCGAAGGTTTTTGCAACATTTTCCAGCGCTGTTTTAGCACGAGAAAGAAACAAGATCGATCCCGAAGGTTTTGCAACATTGTCCAGCGCTGTTTTAGCACGAGAAAGAAACAAGATCGATCCCGAAGGTTTTTGCAACATTTTCCAGCGCTGTTTTAGCACGAGAAACAAACAAGATCGATCCCGAAGATTTTTGCAACATTTTCCAGCGCTGTTTTAGCACGAGAAACAAACAAGATCGATCCCGAAGGTTTTTGCAACATTGTCCAGCGCTGTTTTAGCACGAGAAACAAACAAGATCGATCCCGAAGGTTTTTGCAACATTGTCCAGCGCTGTTTTAGCACGAGAAAGAAACAAGATCGATCCCGAAGGTTTTTGCAACATTTTCCAGCGCTGTTTTAGCACGAGAAAGAAACAAGATCGATCCCCATCGAGAAACAAACATTTTCCAGCGCTGTTTTAGCACGAGAAACATCGATCCTTTTTGCAGCGCTGTTTTAGCACGAGAAAGAAACAAGATCGATCCTGAAGGTTTTTGCAACATTGTCCAGCGCTGTTTTAGCACGAGAAAGAAACAAGATCGATCCCGAAGGTTTTTGCAACATTGTCCAGCGCTGTTTTAGCACGAGAAAGAAACAATCGATCGATCAACATTGTCCAGGTTTTTTAGCAACATTCGATCCAGCGCATGTTTTTTAGCACGAGAAAGAAACAAGATCGATCCCGAAGGTTTTGCAACATTTTCCAGCGCTGTTTTAGCACGAGAAAGAAACAAGATCGATCCTGAAGGTTTTGCAACATTGTCCAGCGCTGTTTTAGCACGAGAAAGAAACAAGATCGATCCCGAAGGTTTTTGCAACATTTTCCAGCGCTGTTTCGATCCTGAAGGGTTTTGGGTAACATTGTCCAGCGAGCAGAAACAAGATCGATCCCGAAGGTTTTTGGCAACATTTTCCAGCGCTGTTTTAGCACGAGAAAGAAACAAGATCGATCCCGAAGGTTTTTGCAACATTGTCCAGCGCTGTTTTAGCACGAGAATTTTGCAACATTGTCCAGCGCTGTTTTAGCACGAGAAAAACAAGATCGATCGATTTTTGCGAAGGTTTTTGCAACATTGTCCAGCGCTGTTTTAGCACGAGAAAGAAACAAGATCGATCTCGAAGGTTTTTGCAACATTGTCCAGCGCTGTTTTAGCACGAGAAAGAAACAAGATCGATCCCGAAGGTTTTGCAACATTGTCCAGCGCTGTTTTAGCACGAGAAACAAACAAGATCGATCCCGAAGGTTTTGCGACATTGTCCCGCGCTGTTTTAGCACTAGAAACAAACAAGATCGATCCCGTAGAGCTTTTATTTTTATGTTGTGTAAGTTGATATTATTGGCGCTGGGAATAAATGATTGAATGCACTGCCCGCGTGTGCAGAAGCCCTGTGAGAATGTACCAGCTTCCACAAACACAGCTCCCACAGTGTGTGCTCACTCAATACGTGGGTGCTTTGCACACTGCCTAAGTAAGCAACTGCAGGGGTGAGCAGGCACATTCATTTACGTACACTGTTTGTGGACATTGGGCGACGTTTTATGCAGTTATGAAATGAAAATTTCCACTTAAGGGAATTATTGAATTTTTTCCATTGTTAAGAGCTGTGATAAGCTTAAAATAAATACGACACGCAGCTGTTTTGTTCGCGATATGAAATGTAATTTATAAAAAGTAACAAATATAACAATATTTACAATTTTTCGAAAATTTAATTTCACCATCTTAAACAGCGTTCATATCTGTATTTAAAACTATCAACGAATTTTTAACGTAGTTGTGACAGAGACCATAAAATTGTTGGTCAAATTTAATATGAATTCTAGTGAAACAGATTGTCAAAAAACAGAAAATCAGCAATTCAAAAGGCATAGGGCTCGCTAAGTTTCATATTCCTCATTAACGATTTTTTTTTTAGGACCGGATTTTCGGGGGCGTAACAGCGAGTGATATTTTCCGTTAGGCTGAATATAAACGCAAACAATTTTAAAATATTCATACTTAAGACGGTTAGTGCTTGACGTAAATCCATTATTTTAATGAAATAACACGTTTGTGTATTCACGCAACTTTTTTATTTGAGTCTTGCCAACCAAGGTTTCACTTGTTATAGCATTGTCATTGCCACTTAACAGACTGAAGTTAAAACATCGAGTACAGCAGTTTATCATGGGAAAAATCCACTATCATAGGTCTTATCTCCTACCAGTTTTTAGGCTTGTAGAGGAATTAAAAAAAAAATGCACTGCTTGTTTTAATTTCCGTTAAGTGGCATTGACGAATGACACCTTGGTTGGCAAGACGCGAATAAAAAAGTTGTTAAATATAAAAACGTGTTATTATTTCATTATTAAATGTATTTTAAGGTTGATAATTATTTAATTTTATGCATTCTGGTTTACAGGGTGTCTCACCTGACTGGATACGAACCTCAAGACATAATAGAGAAAACTTTATACCATTATATACATGGCTGTGATATTATGC
This sequence comes from Callitettix versicolor, assembly GCA_022606455.1. Taxonomy (NCBI): domain Eukaryota; kingdom Metazoa; phylum Arthropoda; class Insecta; order Hemiptera; family Cercopidae; genus Callitettix; species Callitettix versicolor. The sequence continues at coordinate 7,409,687 of CM040189.1, read as the reverse complement.
ACATGCGCTTTTCACATCAAACACGTAAGTTTTGGCTTCAGAGCGTTTTCAAAAATTACTGCACGCAACTGTAATGGAAGCAAATTTGAGAAAAGTTAACAAACTTTTAACATCACATAATTGAAGATTTTAGTATGCGAATAATTTTGAATTTTACCGTAAAAATGCAAAAACGAACCATGAACGCTGTCGGGTTTAGTTTCGTATTTTCAACGAAACTGAAAAATTAAAATACTAATTTACGCAGATTCGAACGCTGATTACGATAATAAAATCAGTTTTTAAGTTCTTTTTTTTTGACCAATTTAATAAAACTGAGAATTTAGATCTGTTCTTTTTGAGTCGACGGGTGCCATTAATCACTTCAAGAATGGAGTTCACGTCTTGATTAATACGAAATCGAAGACGCATGTAATGTTTTGCTGCACACTAAACAGCTGTCGGTCAATGGCGGTTGGCGCATGCGCACTTGTTCCGCCGCAGCGTCAGTCTCGTTATTTAATAGCCAAACCTCGTATCTTAATTTCTGTCTTTACAGAATTAATATTAAAGTTACTATGTCAGTCATCATTCGAACATACCAAGATGCATCAACGATACCTCTCGGCGCATTTTTCTGGAAGTCTGAATGCTTTTAGGCCCTAATGTTTGTGCCACTAGCACTTCCCCAAAGTTGTACGACTAGTTCGTGACGTATTGACAGTTCAGATCTGCAACCAATAAATCTTTCTCTTGATAACTCCTCCTTTTTGACTCTGAAATATTCTCTCCACTGTAATACCCCAAATACTTCGTTGTATTTACAAACGGCAATATTTCGGAATTAGTTTTTACGCGTTGCTCTTTTGTCTGTAAAATATAAGTTTTCGGATTTTGTAAAATATAAGTTTGCGGATTTTGTAAAATAAGAGTTTGCGGATTTTGTAAAATATAAGTTTGCGGATTTTGTAAAATATAAGTTTGCGGATTTTGTAAAATATAAGTTTGCGGATTTTGTAAAATATAAGTTTGCGGATTTTGTAAAATATAAGTTTGCGGATTTTGTAAAATATAAGTTTGCGGATTTTGTAAAATTTAAGTTGCGGATTTTGTGAAATATAAGTTTGCGGATTTTGTAAAATGTAAGTTTGCGGATTTTGTAAAATATAAGTTTGCGGATTTTGTATAATATAAGTTTGCGGATTTTGTAAAATATAAGTTTGCGGATTTTGTAAAATATAAGTTTGCGATTTTGTAAAATATAAGTTTGCGGATTTTGTAAAATATAAGTTTGCGGATTTTGTAAAATGTAAGTTTGCGGATTTTGTAAAATATAAGTTTGCTGATTTTTGTGAAATTTAAGTTTGCGTTTTTTTTTTATTTGTAAAATATAAGTTTAGTAAAATGTAAGTTTGCGGATTTTGTAAAATATAAGTTTAAAATGGATTTTGTGAAATATAAGTTGGCTGATTTTGTAAAATATAAGTTTGCGGATTTTGTAAAATATAAGTTAGCGGATTTTGTAAAATGTAAGTTTGCGGATTTTGTGAAATATAAGTTTGCGGATTTTGTAAAATATAAGTTTGCGAATTTTGTAAAATATAAGTTTGCGAATTTTGTAAAATATAAGTTTGCGAATTTTGTAAAATTTAAGTTTGCGGATTTTGTGAAATATAAGTTTGCGGATTTTGTGAAATATAAGTTTGCGGATTTTGTAAAATATAAGTTTGCGGATTTTGTGAAATATAAGTTTGCGAATTTTGTAAAATATAAGTTTGCGGATTTTGTAAAATATAAGTTTGCGGATTTTGTAAAATATAAGTTTGCGAATTTTGTAAAATATAAGTTTGCGGATTTTGTAAAATATAAGTTTGCGGATTTTGTGAAATATAAGTTTGCGGATTTTGTAAAATATAAGTTTGCTGATTTTGTAAAATTTAAGTTGCGGATTTTGTGAAATATAAGTTTGCGAATTTTGTAAAATATAAGTTTGCGGATTTTGTGAAATATAAGTTTGCGAATTTTGTAAAATATAAGTTTGCGGATTTTGTAAAATATAAGTTTGCGGATTTTGTAAAATATAGCCTAAGTTTGCGGATTTTTTAAAATGTAAGTTTGCGGATTTTGTAAAATATAAGTTTGAGGATTTTGTAAAATATAAGTTTGCGGATTTTGTAAAATATAAGTTTGCGGATTTTGTAAAATATAAGTTTGTGTAAAATGGATTTTGTAAAATATAAGTTTGAGGATTTTGTAAAATATAAGTTTGTTTGATTTTGTAAAAAAAGTTTGCTGACGAGTTTGTTTGCGGATTTTTATGGTAAAATATAAGTTTGCGGTTTTTTGTAAAATATAAGTTTGCGGATTTTGTAAAATACGAGTTTGTAAAATATAAGTTTGCGGATTTTGTAAAATATAAGTTTGCTGATTTTGTAAAATATAAGTTTGCTGATTTTGTAAAATATAAGTTTGCGGATTTTGTAAAATATAAGTTTGCGGATTTTGTAAAATATAAGTTTGCTGATTTTGTAAAATATAAGTTTGCGGATTTTGTAAAATATAAGTTTGCGGATTTTGAAAAATATAGGCTAAGTTTGAGGATTTTGTAAAATATAAGTTTGCGGATTTTGTAAAATATAAGTTTGCGGATTTTGTAAAATATAAGTTTGAGGATTTTGTAAAATATAAGTTTGCGGATTTTGTAAAATAAAAGTTTGAAAATGTCAAATCCCTCTGTCGGGCTGTAGTCCGGAATGTAACGACATACGAGTTGCACGTACCGTTTCGCCACACCAAATTTTAACGTGTAATTGTGTTTTTGCACGAGAAACACTGTGACGTGTGTTTTCAATGTTTTGTTTAACTTTCTAACGACCTCTACAGAGGGATTTTACATTTTGTATCACGGCCTGAAGATGAAACTGTAAGGTTTTAAAACCGCGGCAGCCTTTACGAAGTGAGTAAATAGACCACTAGACTGGAAAATATGACAAAATCCTAATTGTTTAAATACGTGGTTCGGTGGCTATGTGCCTTTTGACATTCCATCAGGCCTAATAATCTGTTATAAATTTATATTATTTAAACCACCAAGTTAAAATACATTTTTAATACTTTTTTTACAAACATGTATGTCTTATATAGGACAAAATAAATATAAAAATGTGGGAGCAGTTGCGAACGTTATGGTACAAGATAATAGATAGTTCTGAACAAGAAATTATCAATTCTTTTAGCCTTCTTCTTCGTAAATTATAAGCAGAGAAAAAGGTGGCAGTGGCATGACTGCCGACAGAAGTGACTACTTCTTATATATTCTACACCACAAAATAAAATTTATAGTCGATTTTCAAATTCATGAGTACGTTCATTTCAGTTTAATATAATTCTAAATACAATATTATATGATTTTCTGGTTTTTCCCAAGACATGGATTTTTGCTACTCGACACTAGAATAGGCTATAACTGACCATGGGAGAAGCACGGAGTCCCAAATGTATTCCTGCTACTCTTAATATCTGACCCAATGACTTATTAATTGTCATTGTAAATGCCAACTTCAATGGAAAATGCAATATTTTAATTTGGAAAGACAGGTTGTTTGGAATTATAAGATTGTTTCAATTAAAATCATTGCAAATGTAAGCTTATAAGCAATAATTTTATAATAAATAATAACAGGGATTCAGATTTTTAAAACGGAAATACATCTATGTCCATCTCAGGTACCTAAACCATGTTCATTTTAAATTTCATCTCAATCGGTCCAGTAGTTAATGTGTGATTGAATAGCAAACAAAAACACACACATAAACTTTCAAATTTAAAATATTATATTAAGAAGTATAAAATATTATTAAAACGTCACTGTTGTAGCCTACAGTTAACACATATCACAAAACTGAATACTAAATAATTCAGTTGCACTGGGTAAGTAGTATAATGGCATTTAAATAATTATTATTCACACCTACCAATATATAATAACGTATAAAACGTCACTGTTACACAGTTAACACTTGTCATAAAACTAAATACTAAATAAAGTTGGACTGGGTAAGTAGTATAATGGCGTTTAAAATAATTTAAATATATATTATTCACAACTACCAATATATAATAAACGTATAAAACGTCACTGTTACACAGTTAACACGACACAAAACTAAATAATTAAGTTGGACTGGGTAAGTAATATAATGGCGCGAACATACAAGTTTTCACTTCAAAATACATTTTAAAACAAAAATATATATAAGAGCGTGATGCGTGACGGAAAACTGAATTTTTTCCCGTGCAAAACATACATCCATACTCCGCCATAAGAAGTAGTATATAAGTATATGCTATATATATAAGAGCGTGATGCGTGACGGCGAACTGAATTTTTCCCGTGCAAAACATACATCCATACCCCGCCATAGGAAGTAGTATATATAAGTATATGCTATATATATATAAGAGCGTGATGCGTGACGGCAAACTGAATTTTTTCCCGTGCAAAACATACATCCATACCCCGCCATAGGAAGTAGTATATAAGTATATGCTATATATATAAGAGCGTGATGCGTGACGGCAAACTGAATTTTTTCCCGTGCAAAACATACATCCATACCCCGCCATAAGAAGTATTCACTTAAAAATATATTTCCGGACTGAGCTTATAAATTAGTTAAAAAATAGTTTTCAAACCCCTTTACGGGTTAAAAATCTCCTAAATTTAACAATCGAATTATCGTAAAATCGGTTTTAACGATTTTGTTGAAGCAAAATCAGACCAACTTCTCCAAATCAGTTCAGTAAAAATTTGTACTTGGGTCATAGATAAAAGTGCGTCGTTTTTAAGTCATTGTGCCAAATTTGTAATTAACGAAATAAGCTTCACTGTTCGGAAGGAAAATGGAAAAACTAAATAGCCCAAACCTTGACTTCCAACAAAATTGAATAGAATTTCGCAAACAATTTTCTGCAGAACTTTTTAATTCAGTTGTATGCCTACCTGCCTGCGAATGTCATCCCTACGTTCTTTATATTTCATCCTTGAGCCGCCTCGGTGGCCTAGTTGATAGCGTACTAGGCTTTCACCCCAAGGACCCGGGTTCGATTCCCGGCCAGGGCTTGGCATTTTCATACGCTATAAATCATCCCATCGTCTGCATTAGCCCAAGTGTGCACAATAGTCGGACGTTAAAAAAAAAATTTCATCCTTGAATTATGATCATCAACTTCTCATTTTTCCTGTGACCAAAACGAATCCTAATTTTGGGTTTTTATAAGTGAAATTATCGACTGTCTGAATGAACACCTGAAGAAAATTAAGATATTAAAGTATGACAACTGCACATTGTGTGAATGCCCAGACATCATCATGAACAAGGACCACCTCCTGGTCTGCAGAAAATTAGATGAAGAGAAGCAGAGAAGAAGATAACTCCCTGGCCTCTACTGGGAAGCAAGATCAAAGATGGCGTGAGCCAGCGGAAGCCATTGGAAAACAACAACATAAGTGAAATTATTTTCAAGTTATTCAACAGGAAAGAAATCTTTAATTTCGTTTTTAAAATATGAGTACATACTGTATTTTTTTTGCAAGACTTTGTTAAGGCTTTAGCTTAAAAATTAATTACGGACCGTAATTCTACGGAAAAACGTTGGAGAGAAAAATGGTTTTAAGTTTGTAACATTCTTCCTAACCTAAAAGTTCTTTAATTAGATCAATGGCGAGTGACTAACACAAAGTACACACTGCGCTGCTTACTAAATTATGAAGTCAGACATTGCTTGCTATTATCACATGGCATTAACCAAATGACCTTGAACGTGGTATAAATACAGCTGCCGTAAATTGAGCATCTTGTGTGTTTTAAGTTAACAAACGTTAGAAAGGAATGGAGCAAAAACACTGCATACACTTTCTACCGTCCGAAAAACTAATTAAAAAATATTCAATTGAAGATCAAATATATCCAAACAGAACAAGGGATGTTAATCTTCAAAATTTTCAGTTGGTAATATATGTAGCGCGAATGTATTACATAAATTTTCAGTTGGTAAAATATGTAGCGCGAATGTATTACATACATTTTCAGTTGGTAAAATATGTAACGCGAATGTATTACATACATTTTCAGTTGGTAAAATATGTAGCGCGAATGTATTACATAAATTTTCAGTTGGTAAGATATGTAGCGCGAATGTATTGCATAAATTTTCAGTTGGTAAAATATGTAGCGCGAATGTATTGCATAAATTTTCAGTTGGTAAAATATGTAGCGCGAATGTATTACATAAATTTTCAATTGGTAAGATATGTAGCGCGAATATATTACATAAATTTTCAGTTGGTAAGATATGTAGCGCGAATGTATTACATACATTTTCACTTGGTAAAATATGTAGCGCGAATGTATTACATAAATTGTCAGTTGGTAAGATATGTAACGCGAATGTATTGCATAAATTTTCAGTTGGTAAGATATGTAGCGCAAATGTATTGCATAAATTTTCAATTGGTAAGATATGTAGCGCGAATGTATTACATAAATTTTCAGTTGGTAAGATATGTAGCGCGAGTGTATTACATAAATTTTCAGTTGGTAAGATATGTAGCGCTAACGTGTTACATAAATTTCCAGTTGGTAAGATATGTAGCGCGAGTGTATTACATAAATTTCCAGCTGGTAAGATATGTAGCGCGAATGTATTACATAAATTTTCAGTTGGTAAGATATGTAGCGCTAACGTGTTACATAAATTTCCAGTTGGTAAGATATGTAGCGCGAGTGTATTACATAAATTTTCAGTTGGTAAGATATGTAGCGCGAATGTATTACATAAATTTCCAGCTGGTAAGATATGTAGCGCGAATGTATTACATAAATTTTCAGTTGGTAAGATATGTAGCGCGAATGTATTACATAAATTTTCAGTTGGTAAGATATGTAGCGCGAATGTATTACATAAATTTCCAGTTGGTAAGATATGTAGCGCGAATGTATTACATAAATTTTCAGTTGGTAAGATATGTAGCGCGAATATATTACATAAATTTTCAGTTGGTAAGATATGTAGCGCGAATGTATTACATAAATTTTCAGTTGGTAAGATATGTAGCGCGAATGTATTACATAAATTTTCAGTTGGTAAGATATGTAGCGCGAATGTATTACATAAATTTTCAGTTGGTAAGATATGTAGCGCGAATGTATTACATAAATTTCCAGCTGGTAAGATATGTAGCGCGAATGTATTACATAAATTTCCAGCTGGTAAGATATGTAGCGCGAATGTATTACATAAATTTCCAGCTGGTAAGATATGTAGCGCGAATGTATTACATAAATTTCCAGCTGGTAAGATATGTAGCGCGAATGTATTACATAAATTTTCAGTTGGTAAGATATGTAGCGCGAATGTATTACATAAATTTCCAGCTGGTAAGATATGTAGCGCGAATGTATTACATAAATTTCCAGTTGGTAAGATATATAGCACGAATGTATTGCATAAATTTTCAATTGGTAAGATATGTAGCGCGAATGTATTACATAAATTTTCAGTTGGTAAGATATGTAGCGCGAGTGTATTACATAAATTTTCAGTTGGTAAGATATGTAGCGCGAATGTATTACATAAATTTCCAGCTGGTAAGATATGTAGCGCGAATGTATTACATAAATTTCCAGCTGGTAAGATATGTAGCGCGAATGTATTACATAAATTTCCAGCTGGTAAGATATGTAGCGCGAATGTATTACATAAATTTCCAGCTGGTAAGATATGTAGCGCGAATGTATTACATAAATTTCCAGCTGGTAAGATATGTAGCGCGAATGTATTGCATAAATTGTCAGTTGGTAAGATATGTAGCGCGAATGTATTACATAAATTTTCAGTTGGTGAGATATGTATCGCGAATCTTTATATACATTTTCAGTTGGTAAGATATGTAGCGTGAATGTATTACATAAATTTTCAGTTGGTAAGATACGTAGCGCGAATGTATTGCATAAATTTTCAGTTGGTAAGATATGTAGCGCGAATGTATTACATAAATTTTCAGTTGGTAAGATATGTAGCGCGAATGTATTACATAAATTTTCAGTTGGTAAGATATGTAGCGCGAATGTATTACATAAATTTTCAGTTGGTAAGATATGTAGCGCGAATGTATTACATAAATTTTCAGTTGGTAAAATATGTAGGGCGAATGTGTTACATAAATTTTCTCACGTTCAATTAAAACATTTAAAAAAAGGATGAAGTATATAAGAATACAAATAAAGTACTTAAAGTACGAGTTGCTATTTCCACAAACAACTAAAAATTTTTAAAAATTGTCAAAACAATTTTACAAAATTAGTTTAATATATTATGCCCTCAAATTACGTAATGTAATTACGATTAGGTATTCTCGTTTAGGGTGTTATCATCCATCGGAAAACGCTCTATTTTCTTGGACGGAAGTGAAGAACTCTCCCGCCAACTCCCACTTACCCTCTTTTATCTAGAAAGGATTATAATCACTGATTCCTTGTAAAGTGTTAGTTTCATAGGCCGAGTCCCCTCTGGGTGTTCTTGTAGAAGTTTTATTTCAAGGTCACTGTGTGAATGCATGAATGAATTTGTAGTTAATTCTACAATTTGTAGATTACAATTACTGCGACCTTTGCAGATCTATGCTGCATTCTTTCTGTATTCCTGAGATGCTCAGTTACAGGGCCTTCTCCAGTCCTAGTCACTTCTTAACGTCTAGGATTTGCAGGGCATTCAAGGTGGGTAGCTTCCCCCCACTTCTAATTGGTGACTTCCCAGTTCGTTATTGAAATGCTTGCTCTAA
>CM040189.1:7378365-7398365 GCA_022606455.1 Callitettix versicolor | reverse complement strand
TGTATTAAAATGTTCACTTATTGATTGTGATGTTATTATATCATTTTTTTGAAAATTTGCTTCCATCATGCAAACGACCGCTGTTTACGGATTGAAACTCGCCAAATAACTTATTTCTGCGCTTTTTCAGTTCTCTACAAAGGACAAGTGACCACCAAGTATTACAGATTCTTAGCTAAAGATGGCGGCTGGGTGTGGATGCAAAGCTATGCCACTATTGTGCATAACAGCAGATCTTCCCGGCCTCATTGTATTGTTAGCGTCAACTATGTGCTTAGGTAAGCTATATCTACGTCTTGGATTTTAAGATACGTGGCAGCGTCTCGAATAATCGTGTAAATTAGATTTTTTAAAAATTGTTACTTAATGAAGGTATGTTGTTATTGCTTTTCTCGAAAAATTTGCCATTATTAGTGTGTTGCAAATGGAACAAAAGGCTGACAAATGTCCAATTGTAAACCTATCAAGTTCTTGGGCCTATAGTATTTTGAGTGGATACTAAACAGTATGAATGAATTTGTAGGGTATTATTGCACTGCGACTTTAGTAAATCCATTGTGTTCCCTTTTTATGTTCCTGTGAGATGCTCAGTTAACAGCGCCTTTTCCAGTTCTATAGTCCAGCCACTTACTAAACGGCCTGCGGGAGAAATTTTTGCTCATGTAAGAGAATTCCCCTCCATCTCCCTCCAAAAATCCAGTGACACATTGCCTGCCAATCTGAGTCTACAAACTGTTACTACTCAGCGATAGTGAAAGAAAAGAAGGGAATTATGGTAAGAAAATGTGGACTCGACCTCTTACTCGCACATTTTTTTCTCTCTGTCCCATTGTAGTTCTTAGCAAGCCGTTTTCTAAGCGTCATAATGTCTAGGATTTGGAGAGGATTCAAGGTGGGTAGCTCTCCTCCACTTCTAATTGGTGACTTTCCAAATTCTTATTGATGTGGTTGCAGATTCTTGATCTGCAAATTCCCTTTCAATCCAGTGACACAATTCAATTCCAAAAATCCAGTGACACAGTGCCTGCCAATCTGAGTCTACAAACTGTTACTACTCAGCTATAGTGAAAGAAATGAAGGGAATTATGGTAAGAAAATGTGGACTCGACCTCTTACTCGCACATTTTTTCTCTCTGTCCCGCTGTAGTTCTTAGCACGCCGTTTTCTAAGCTTCATAATGTCTAGGATTTGGAGAAGATTCAAGGTGGGTAGCTCCTCCCCCCACTTCTAATTGGTGACTTTCCAAATTCTTATTGAGGTGGTTGCAGATTCTTGATCTGCAAATTCCCTTTCAATCCAGTGACACAATTCAATTCCAAAAATCCAGTGACACAGTGCCTGCCAATCTGAGTCTACAAACTGTTACTACTCAGCTATAGTGAAAGAAATGAAGGGAATTATGGTAAGAAAATGTGGACTCGACCTCTTACTCGCACATTTTTTCTCTCTGTCCCGCTGTAGTTCTTAGCACGCCGTTTTCTAAGCTTCATAATGTCTAGGATTTGGAGAAGATTCAAGGTGGGTAGCTCCTCCCCCCCCACTTCTAATTGGTGACTTTCCAAATTCTTATTGAGGTGGTTGCAGATTCTTGATCTGCAAATTCCCTTTCAATCTAGTGACACAATTCAATTCCAAAAATCCAGTGACACAGTGCCTGCCAATCCGAGTCTACAAACTGTTACTACTCAGCGATAGTGAAAGAAAAGAAGGGAATTATGGTAAGAAAATGTGGACTCGACCTCTTACTCGCACATTTTTTCTCTCTGTCCCGCTGTAGTTCTTAGCAAGCCGTTTTCTAAGCTTCATAATGTCTAGGATTTGGAGGGGATTCAAGGTGGGTAGCTCCTCTCCACTTCTAATTAGTGACTTTCTAAATTCTTATTGAGGTGGTTGCAGATTCTTGATCTGCAAATTCCCTTTCAATTTACCTTTCTCCAGAACCTTTTTACGGACGTTTTACTCGATCTGGTAACCTTTTTTTTTAATGTGTGGTGAGATCTCGCCCATTCTATTTTTGCATTCTTACTTATGGTAACACCCACAAGTGGCTAAGGAAGCTAAGTGAGCTGGTGCATTATCGTGGTGCAAAAGCCATGAATTGTTTTTCCACAGATCCGGGCGTTTTTTTCGGATTGCTTCACGCAAACGGCGTTGAACTTGTAGGTAGTACTCCTTATTGACCGTTTCACCTGGTGGCAGGAATTCATGATGCACTATGCCATTAATGTCGAAGAACACAGTGAGCATAACCTTCACGTTCGACCGCACTTGTCGAGCCTTTTTCGGTCTAGGCGAGCCAGAATGCCTCCACTGGGATGATTGAGCCTTAGTTTCGACGTCATATCCGTAAACCCATGTTTCGTCACCTGTTATAATACGTTTCTGTAATTCTGCATCGTCGTTGACTTCATTTAGTGACTCCTGAGCAACTTCCATTCGCCGCTGTTCTTGTTCAAAATTCAACAATTTTGGAACGAATTTTGCTGCTACGTTTTTCATACACAAAACACTGGAAATAATGACTCGACATGATCCAATCGATATGCCAACATCATCAGCGACCTCTGTAATTGTGATTCGGCGATTGTTCGTAACCATTTCTTTCACTTTTTCCACGTTTTCATCATTTGTTGATGTGCTGGGGCGTCCGTCATCTTCAACGTCTTCACGGCCTTCTTGGAAACGCTTATACCGCTCGTAAACTCTTGCTTTACTCATAGCAGACTCACCGTAGGCCTTTGTTAACATTTCACACACTTTTTTACACTTTATTCCATTTTTTACGCAAAATTTGATACAAATGCTTTGATCCATTTTCTTTTAACAAACGAAAATCGCCGATCTCATAAAAACACAACCTTAGTGGCTGCCACAGACAAAGTCAACAATGAAAACAGCTGAAAGTTTTATCATACTCAAGGGCATGTATACCAACATAATAAAAAAAATGTTTGACAATCGGACTCTCGAAGCACGCGAAATTTAAAAATTCTCGTTACTTTCTGAACACACCTCGTATAGTTGTTCTGAAATATTTATAGGCTACATTTATAAGGCTTATTTTCGATTTTTAATTTTTCAATTTTGTATTTCTAAAACAATTTAATTTTTTGACAGCGATCTTGAAGCAAAAGAGTTAGTGCTTAGTACTTCTGGCGCGGAAGAACCTCTAAGCGCGGACGCTATCTCCGTGAAGTTAAGGACCCGCCAACCCGTGCCGAAGTACCAAAGAATGCCTGAGGATGAATACAGTGATTCCAGTGGAGGACTTTATGCAGACTACGGTAATCCAACTCCAGTAAGTACTTAAGGTCACCCATCTGTCTGGTCGAAATTGGTAACACTTCGCGAGCAAAATGCATTAAAGTAAACAAAATATCTAACCTTCAGCGATACTTTATAAGTAAATCGATTATATAATCGATTTATTCTTCAAATTTTGGTTATACTGTAAGTTAGACTATAACTCAAATCAGTGAAAGTAAAAGCAAACGCGATAGATGTTATAATTTTCTGATTTTCCCGCCAAAGGTAATCATATAATTCAAATTTAATCTTCCCCGATTTCATTTAAAGGTGAAATCTCTACGAACGATCACAAATTGAACATACAATTATATTAGATCTCTTAGGAAAATTTAATTGCTAGTTTTAACAGTTAAAAGTAACAAAAAAAATGTGATAATTTCTGAAGTCGAAAAAAAATTATCTCTATTTCTTTTACATCTCAGTGAATTTTTTTTTATCGAATTTTTTACCTCTACTATGTTGAGTATAATGATCTGCCTTCCCTAGCTTCGTCAATTCTACTTTTGTTGACGCGTTTCGGAGAACCTCCATCTTAAAAAACTATATCTATGCTCCAGTATATCTATACTGTATAGTATTTATACTATAAAGTATAGATAGTTTTTGAAGATGGAGGTTCTCCGAAACGCGTCAACAAAAGTAGAATTGACGATGGAGGTGCCCATTTAGAGGGCACGCTTAATCAACTTCTTAGCCCATGCTTCCTTCATTTTCCTTGTGGTTTTCTCTGTCCTCTTGCGTCCACTCTCTTCCTCTCCTGCACGTGGGTCTTTTACTCTCCCGCAACTCAAGTTGCCGTATTGTATTCTTTGTTAAGACAAAGAATAAAATACGCGTAATCTAAACTATTAGATATAGTTTTTGAAGATGGAGGTTCTCCGAAACGCGTCAATAAAAGTAGAATTAACGAAGCGAGGGAAGCCAGATCATTATACTGAACATAGTGACAATAATCCTAGCAGAAAAGAAGAATATAAAAAGAATTTAAAAAATGGCTCTGGATAAATTTTAATTTTGTATTCTTTATATTTGGCTCTTTTAGATGACGTATTTGCCGGCCACTGATATATGTTCTGTTTTGATTTTTTTCAAGGAATTTCAAATTTTTAACACTCCTTTTGGAAAAAGATTTAAGATCATTTTTTAATAAATTGATTTTGTAATTATTTCAGTAAAGAACAGATGAATCAGTGTGCTCCTTGTTATCACCAGCTTCCCGAAACTTTTGAGCCAAATCGAACATCCGCTCTTTCTAAAACCACCTCGGAATCGGACGCGGTTTATAGGCTACAAACCTAGAAACAAAATAATCTTGATGATATTTCCAGGAACTCGTCTCTTTGACAGGAGTGGTGCAGCCGCATTTCGTGAGCAATTACAGCGAAGAATATCCTGCTTACCCGGACCTGCTTTACCAGTACACCGAATCGGCCGCCATCAGACCCTTCAGCACGTCTTCCAGCAGTTGTTCCAGTTCGGAGAGTGAGCCGCATCTGATGGCTACCTCTTGTTCTTTCAACACACAACACCAGCCTGCCGCTTACCAGGAACCCGCCCAGCCAGGATACACGAGCGTCATCGTCGATACGCAACAGTATGTCAACGAATACGTGCATTAATTGTAGAACAACATTCAAAAAAGTGGAGAAAAGAAAATACTCCGCGGAAAAAGTAGTTCGTAAATTTAAAGGTCATGGACATTGAATAGGCTACGGACCGATGAACTCTTGGCTAGGCTGTTGAGGAAAAAAGTTCTAAGAAAGACACGATACAAATTCGGACAATACGTACGTTTTTACCTTCTCCCCATTTTGTATACGAAGTATAGCCTACTATAATGTGATTTACACGAAAAATTGATTTTAAGAGTCTGTTATAACTGTAGGCTATATTATAATATAAACACACACACACACCCACTAGGTGGGTTTCACAAGTAATTACAAGCGTAATTTCACGATTTTTTTGCACAAACGTGTTTGAACATCTGTTGAACAATGTTGCTAAAACACTTTTAACTGTACAAGCTGCTTGAAAACTGATTCAAATTCGAATACCTTCAATTCGAAATTGAATTACTCGAGACAAGCTATCGAGTAAATTACCTGGACGTTTTCTGACTATATGATTAGCTAATTTCGATGAAATTTTTATAGTTGGCTAATATACCTATCGAAATTTTATCTTTGAAATTTTAGTGCATATTTTTTTTATAAACAAAATCTGAATCTGCTATAACGATTTTGCTCAAATGGTTATTTAACGTTTGACCAAAGTGTAGTCTACAAGTCCCCCCCCCCAAAAATCTTTTTGTGGGCTAACGACAGAAAACTAAAATATTGGTTCGATTTCTCAAAATCAGCTCGTCAGATTTCAAAGAAATTTACAAATTCGTTAACGATAGAAATAATAAACACGAATCACAGTCGGATTTATTTTGGGTTTTTTTCGATTTTGTCTTTTTTTAATCATCATTCGCTACGGTGACTTGATTTATAAATCTTCACACTTTTCGGGACTTACAAAAAAACTGATTTTAATTTTTTTTTCACTGTGCCATATTATTTTGTTTAGATATATTAACGTGCCGAAAATTAAATTTATTACGGTAAATTTTAGCCGTTTATTACGAAACTATATTATGAAGTCCATTTTTACAAAGCAGCGGCAGCTTTAATACGTAATAATAATATTCATTACAAAGATTTTTATGGAATACTAGTTATATATCCAACAACCGAGTTGAGTTAGCCTCTTAAAAAAATGCATATTTTTCCATTATTAATAACACGCATTTCATTAATGCGATGAAAAACACGTTTCGTGCTTTCGTACGGTAGTCATTTTGAGGTTATGTTTGTCACTTTTTTTATAACTTCCCATTGTTTTAGCACTTTTATAATTTTGATTATTAATATTGGGCGTATAACGAATCGTTTTGGTACAAAATGACAAACATCCTTAAAACACAGCTTCCTAAAAAGAAGGAAATTTCAACCTTAAACACTTTATTAAGTTTCTCTAAAAAAAGCTTATCTGTAAAAAATATAAAACAAATTTAAAAAGTACTGTAAATTTGTGAAAATAATCAATTTTGTTACAACCCACTCTTTTGTATGATTGGATATATTGAATACAGAAAATTATGTTTATAAATTTGTATATCTTTAAGTTTATTGTAAACGCCATAAACTGAGAATTGTTATTAAGATATTTTAGTAATTAACTTCCTTAAAAATACAAGTTTAATTGTAGCTTTACTTTGAAAAATGTAGTTTTTAAAAGAAGTTATTTTCAACCTCCAAATGTTTAAAATTGTATGCTATTCTTCTTTACTCGTTTCGCCCTCTTTGGGGTACGCTGAATTAATCATTTCTTGCGCGCTGTACTTTTCTTTGTTCCCAGTAGCTCTTCATTCTTTCCGATCTTCTTTTCCTCTCCTCTTCTGAAATGATAGGTTTAGGTTTTATCTTGGAATCTTATTCTTTCGTCTTTGGTACTTATCTTAGCAGTTTGGTCAAGCGGTGAATTTTCTGTAATTTTTAATTCTATTAGGTCTTTTTCAATTACTTTAAACCAGTTCGGTTTTGTTTTACGATTATGGAAAAAATCAAACACCCGTTTCGTCAATCTATTGGAGTTCATTCTAAGAAGATGGCCGTAAAAATTTATTCTCCTTTTTCTCATAGCATCTGACAGTTTTTCAATGAAAGAGAGCTTCATTTCTTATATATACTACCTTATTATCCTGAAATTTTGTTCCTAAGATTTTCCTTTCCGTTATTTCAAGCTTTTCTATCTGGCCTATGCGATAGAATTATTATATTGTATGCTATTATATTGTTAAAACTAAATTTTAGCCTTAGGACTTCGTGTTTGTAAAATAATAACAAAACCTGTTGACCGAAAAATATATTTCTATCAACGTACAATATGTGACATACAATACCAGGCTATAACAGTCACTAAGGTTGGCCTATCTGGTAAATGACCGCTATAGTGTAACCAAAGAATCATGTAAATAGAGAAGAAATATGCATTCGATGTAAATAACTGTACATAGACGTTAAATTAACATATCTTATATATACATTATGTATTAGAATTGCAGTAAAGACAATATTTTATAAATAAACTAGGTTATGTTATTTTTTAAACATTAAGTAGTAAGTTATGATTTCATTTTATTTTTATAAAGAAAATAGACGGACCGGTGATAAACTTAAAGACATATTGTTAGTAGCGTAAGTTGTATGTGAATATTTTTAGTGTTATTACATTTTTACATCATGATTTCCGATCGTTTTGTATGAAAGCCTACGAACACAAACAAAAATGTAAACAAAAACAAAACAAAAATGTAAACAAAAACAAAACAAAAATGTAAGCAAAAACAAAACAAAAATGTAAACAAAAACAAAAGAAAAATGTAAACAAAAACAAAACAAAAATGTAAACAAAAACAAAAGAAAAATGTAAACAAAAACAAAACAAAAATGTAAACAAACACAAAACAAAAATGTAAACAAAAACAAAACAAAAATGTAAACAAACACAAAACAAAAATGTAAACAAAAACAAAAGAAAAATGTAAACAAAAACAAAAGAAAAATGTAAACAAAAACAAAACAAAAATGTAAACAAAAACAAAACAAAAATGTAAACAAACACAAAACAAAAATGTAAACAAAAACAAAACAAAAATGTAAACAAAAACAAAACAAAAATGTAAACAAAAAGTAAACAAAAACAAAACAAAAAAGTAAACATAATCACGGAACTATTTCACTGCTTTATTGATTGGCATTCGTTAATAAATCTTTTACGCAGACACGACCTGTATAGCAACAATTAAATGCCAAATAATTAACTAAAAAATATATATAACAATATTTGTGTAGTTAAAATCATAGAACCAATTGTTTCTTGTTCTACGGACTACATTCTAACTTAATACTTTTGTATTCACTGACAGAAATTTATAAAAGTACTTTAAAATACTTCTCGTGTTTGACAATCTTCTCCCACGAGGGAACGCCATTTTAAAGATCTAAAATGGAGGACTAACGTAGTGATAGCTTAATTTAAAGGCGTTGAAAATATTACCGCAAAACTGTTCTAAAATTTAATCCAAAATGGCGATCAAAGTGATAAAACCAATAAAATATATCTGCAATAGCGCCTTATTTCATCTTACAAATTTTTTTAAATTAATTAAACAGAAAACTACCTACTCTTTTAATAAATAGACGCCTCGGTGGTCTAGTGGATAGCGTACTAGGCTTTCACCCCGAGGACCCGGGTTCGATTCCAGGCCAGGGCTTGGCATTTTCATACGCTATAAATCATCCCATCATCTGCATTAGCCCAAGTGTGCACAATAGTCGGACGTTAAACACAAAAAAAAACTTAATAAATACCCGCCTCTGTGACCTAGTTTATAGCGTACTAGGCTTTCACCCCGAGGACCCGGGTTCGATTCCAGGCCAGGGCTTGGCATTTTCATACGCTATAAATCATCGCATCGTCTGCATTAGCCCAAGTGTGCACAATAGTCGGACGTTAAACAACAAAAAAACTTTTAATAAATACCCGCCTCTGTGACCTAGTTTATAGCGTACTAGGCTTTCACCCCGAGGACCCGGGTTCGATTCCAGGCCAGGGCTTGGCATTTTCATACGCTATAAATCATCCCATCGTCTGCGTTAGCTCAAGTGTGCACAATAGTCGGACGTTAAACACAAAAAAAACTTAATAAATAACCGCTTCGGTGACCTAGTTTATAGCGTACTAGGCTTTCACCCCGAGGACCCGGGTTCGATTCCAGGCCAGGGCTTGGCATTTTCATACGCTATAAATCATCCCATCGTCTGCATTAGCTCAAGTGTGCACAATAGTCGGACGTTAAACACAAAAAAAACTTAATAAATACCCACCTCTGTGGCCTAGTTTATAGCGTACTAGGCTTTCACCCCGAGGACCCGGGTTCGATTCCAGACCAGGGCTTGGCATTTTCATACGCTATAAATCATCCCATCGTCTGCATTAGCCCAAGTGTGCACAATAGTCGGACGTTAAACACAAAAAAAACTTTTAATAAATACTTAATTGAATTATTCGTTGGTTTTTAGTAGTATGTTATTTTCTTACAAGTGGCATTAATTGCATTCACTTGAGCCTTCCATTCATGCTCCAGTCAGCAAGTTATTGCAAAACGTAACGCCAGCAAATATTTTAACCTAACCTCACTCTCTCAATAAACGTTAAAAACCAATCTTTGTACCTTGTCATTCGACTATTTTATTTATCGCTTGTAAAACGTTCTGTTCGGATTATCTCTTTTAAATCTTTTAGACAATATGTAATCTATTATAAAATACAATTGAGTGTGATATTTACGGCGTAACAAGCGAGAACGTGTAAAACTTTATTGACATGTATAGTATTATATTGAATGTCTTCCAACGGCAAATTTAGACACATTAGAAAAGGAAAATACAAATATTGTATTTGTACACGAATAAATTGTTGAACAGTAGATCTTTTGTCAAGCTGTTCGTCAATTTTCTAAAAAAAAATGTATATAGTACAAGAAAAATAAATTTAATTTGTGTTACGTGTGTGATTATTTTTAGCGTTTTGGATTCCTGTTTCGTTCTCAAATTTTGCATTAGCGTATAGAAAGTATTTACGGGGTGTGTTTAGAAAGTAACGAGAATTTTAATTTTTTGAACAAAATATTCATTTATACTCCTAAATTGATGTTGTCGCCTTCAAAATAGTCCCTATTGGAGATTATGCACTTGTGCCAGCGCTTCTTTCAATTCTCGAAACACTTCTCAAACTCGATCTTTGAGATAGCCTTTAGTTCTTTCAGCGATGCGCTTTTAATGTAATCTACGGCTATAAAACGACGGCCCTTTAAGGTTCTCTTTATTTTAGGAAATAGGAAAAAGTTACATCGTTACAGTACTGTTTTTGGCCAAAAATTCACGAACAAGCGATGAAGTGTGAGCTGGTGCATTATCGTGGTGCAAAAGCCATGAATTGTTTTTCCACAGATCCGGGCGTTTTTCTCGGATTACTTCACGCAAACGGCGTTGAACTTGTAGGTAGTACTCCTTAATGACCGTTTCACCTAG
The DNA here is from genome assembly GCA_022606455.1 of Callitettix versicolor. Lineage (NCBI taxonomy): Eukaryota > Metazoa > Arthropoda > Insecta > Hemiptera > Cercopidae > Callitettix > Callitettix versicolor. Next base: position 7,387,914 of record CM040189.1, on the reverse strand, counting down.
TGGCAGGAATTCATGATGCACTATGCCATTAATATCGAAGAACACAGTGAGCATAACCTTCACGTTCGACCGCACTTGTCGAGCCAGAATGCCTCCACTGGGATGATTGAGCCTTAGTTTCGACGTCATATCCTTAAACCCATGTTTCGTCACCTGTTATAATACGTTTCAGTAATTCTGCATTGACTTCATTTAGTGACTCCTGAGCAACTTCCATTCGCCGCTGTTTTTGTTCAAAATTCAACAATTTTGGAACGAATTTTGCTGCCACGCGTTTCATACACAAAACATTGGAAACAATGCCATGACATGATCCAATCGATATGCCAACATCATCAGCGACCTCTCTAATTGTGATTCGGCGATTTTTCATAACCATTTCTTTCACTTTTTCATCGGTTGTCGATGTGCTGGGGCGTCCAGGGCGTTCGTCATCTTCAACGTCTTCACGGCCTTCTTGGAAACACTTATACGACTCGTAAACTCTTGCTTTACTCATAGCAGACTAACCATAGGCCTTTGTTAACAATTCACACACTTTGTTCCATTTTTTACGCAAAATTTGATACAAATTCTTTGATCCATTTCTTTTAACAAATGAAATTCGCCGAGCTCATAAAAACACGTCTAACCTTAGTGGCTGTCACAGACAAAGTCAACAATGAAAACAGCTGAAAGTTTTATCATACTTCAAGGGCATGTATACAAACATAAAAAAATGTTTGACAATCGGACTCTCCAAGCCCGCGAAATTAAAAAATTCTCGTTACTTTCTGAACACACCTCGTACGTCGAAGAAGAAATATAGCTGGTTGGTCAAAACGTCACTTAAAAGCATATTTATTGTTCAATACCTTTAGTACCGCACTTTACACAGAGAAAACTGTTTGGAACTAGAAATTGTTACAGTTTATAGGATTTGGGAGCGCGAAATTGTTTGATAAGTTCGAGTTGCACAATTGTAGGCTGACGACAAAAATAAGGAAATAATAGAGGAAAATTGAGATATTGTGAATTAATGAATAACACCGATAAGACTTTGCAGTACTGATAAGCGTATTGCACTTATCAGTTGGGTACTTCCATCAGTATATCTCTGCATAAATTAGAAAATTTTATGACGAATATTCGCTGCCTTTCCCAGCCTAGTCCTTGCATAAAGTTATAAAACGTAATACGTATTTCAGAGAGTTAAAATGACAAGTTGGTCAAGAAATAACGAATAATGATGATGGAAGACAGACAACGAATACGAATATGATGATAATTGTCGATAGACAGATGACGGTGGTTATGACGTCAAGACTGCGTCAATAGGAACGTCATACACGCGAATATTGCGTCAAAAAACAACGATAGCGTTTACAGTCAATTTACAAAAATGCACTTTAGAGATAAGGGAGTACAATGAGAGTAAGTCAACATTTTTCAAAATCTGGTGTTAAATATGAAACATAGAAAAAGTCGCTAATTTAAAATTTTCGGTAGAATCAATATACAAAGCCACATAATAAATTTTTAATAAAAAAATATCAATCAAAATATTGGTAATTATCAAGAAGTCCCTCTCCTGGAATACAAAGATAAGGCATTATCATACGGTAATTAAACCAGAAGCCTTATATGCAGCTGAAACATTATCTCTCACAACCCAGGGCCCACTTGAAAGGCTGGAGATCAAAGAAAGAAAGATATTACGAAAAATATTAGGCCCCAAATTCCGTAACAACCAATTACTCCACATCAGGAATGAAACTCTTTACCAAAAAAACTGAAACACTATCAGACACAATAAGAAAAAGGAGAATTGATTTTTATGGGCACATCCTCCGAATGGACAAAAATAGACTAACCAAAAAAATATTTGACTACTTTCACAATAAAAGAGCCAAACCATTTTGGTTTAGAGAAACGGAGAAAGACATAACAGAACTACAAATCACTGACACTATGCTCATGGACAGAACAGCCAAAACAATAACCAAGGACAAGAAGCAACAGTTCAAAGGCAAAGTCAAATCCAAGCGAACGATCCAAATCTCTGACGAAGAAAGACAAGCAAGATCACAACGAATGAAGCAATACTGGGCTACGAGGAAGGCACAGAACATTAAAAAGTGATTGATTTAGTGTACCCCAAAGTTGGGTGAAACAAATAAAGAGAGACTGGTGATTGCTTATACTGCACTGTGTCGTTTTTTAAACAAGAAAAAGTAAAATTTAAAGTTGTGTTTCTGAATTTTAATAGAACCATGTAACCCTTTCCAACAAATTTTGTTGAGCCGCCTCGGTGGCCTAGTTGATAGCGTACTGGGCTTTCACCCCGAGGACCCGGGTTCGATTCCCGGCCAAGGGCTTGGCATTTTCATACGCTATAAAATCATCCCATCGTCTGCATTAGCCCAAGTGTGCACAATAGTCGGACGTTAAACACCAAAAAAAAAAAACAAAAAAAAACAATTTTTGTTGACTTTTAATTTGTCTGTGTTCAGTCCAAAATGTGTATTTGATATCGTATCGCCTCTTATCTTAGAAAAACTTAGATTGTCTGCTTATCTTGTGATAACCTTAGTAAACAAATGCGCTATCTTATTTTATCACAAAATAATCACATCACGCAGCTGTCTCGCTGAATTTTATCTTTGAAACTCTGATTACGCCATTAACATTGCGATCTGCATATTTTAGCGTTTTATACTTTAAAAAAATTCGCGATAATGAACCCTGACCTTTAAAATTTAGTTTTTTTAATTTCAACGGTTTTGGAAATTCAAAATGCTAATTTGTGCTGTCTTTTCTACGTTTAACGTTCATGTGTGCCAGTTAGACTGAGCACGAACAATTAGTTAATGGTAAGGGACAAGCAACTGCGGCTCGAACTAAAAACATTTACGTGCGTAGTTCAGCGATGCAGTAGACTCCGATGCTTTAGCCACTTCGACCACCGAGACCCAACTTTTGTGTGATATCTTTTAAAACTTACCACGACGGTGAAATCAGATTAAAATTAGACATTTTATTTATGACAAAAAAATTATGATTTTTTAATATTTGAAATGGCCGCCATTTTGAATCTGCTGAACGAATTTCGTTGGTTAACGACCTTGCTCAAACGATTAATTACCACAATAGATTTTTGTGCCAAATTTGAATCAAATAGGAGCAAAATTACGAATGTGAGCGAACGCTAACGCACGCACGCATCACACATGACACACACACACACACACACACACACACATATATATATATATATATATATATATATATATATATATATATATATATATATATATATATATATATATATATATATATATATATATATATATCATATATCGTATATGGAATATATGAAATATAATATATATATATATATATATATATATCTTAATATATAAAAGAAGAAACATGTTCTGACTGACTCATTCATAATTAATAAAGAGCCAAAACTATTTTAGCTAGCGACTTGAAATTTTCAGGGTACATTTATGTTACCATATGGGCGTGCACTAAGAAAGGATTTTGCAAAAATGCGATTTTAACGCCATCAAACTACTTACCCAGTCAAAATTTAATAATCAACGTACAGTCGAGACTATTAGCTAGAGACTTGAAATTTTTAGGGTACCTTCTTACAAAAATGTCGAGATGTGCTAAGAAAGAATGATGCAAAAATTTGATTTTAACGCCATTAAAATACTTACCCAGTCCAACTTTAATAATCAACGTATAGCCAAGATTATAATAGCTAAAGATTTGGAATTTTCAGGGTCACCACCACATGTTGGGTTGCACTGAAAAACGATTTTCCAGTATGCAACCCCTAAAGAGGTAAAAATGAGGTACAGCAATTTTTATTGGAAAAATATGTTTTTCGTCTGACTTTCTTAAAACGTAACATAGTCACTCTTAAATATAAGTAATGAAATATATTTTTCACCATTTCCCAAAACTCACCCCCTAAAGAGATTGAAAGGGGTATAAAATGTAAAAAAGGGTTTCTTTGCATTGCAAAAAATATTTGTTTTGGATCGTATATTCTAGAAATATGCTATGAAACACATATTTCAACATTTTTCCGAATTTATTCCCTAAAAGAATAAAAATGTAAAAAAGAGGTCTAATTGGAGAAAAAGAGTGTTTTCATTGGAGGAAAATATTTTTATCGACTTTTCTTAAAAGTAAACAAAATATTCTAAAACACAAATTATGATACACGTAATTCAGCATTCCCCCCACCGAATTCATCCCAAAAAAGGACAAAAATATAAAATGTTTGTATTGGAGAAAAATATTCTTTATCAGATTTTCTTAAATTCGAATGGAACACGTTTGAAGACAATAAAACAACATATTCAGGTTATAATATTTTTTCATATTCACTGTAAAATAATCACGAGTTTAGATGATCACGCTTTATTAAATATATTTTTTTATGTTTCTAAATTATTACATTACTGAAACAGTTCAAATTTCGTGGGCGAAGCCGTGACAGGTAATGCTAATATATATGAGATGTGTTCAGAAAGTAAATGGAATTTTCATTTTTGGAACAAAATATTTATTTATTCTTCTACATTGATGTTGTCGCCTTCAAAATAGCCCCACTGGAGATTATGCACTTGTGCCAGCGCTTCTGCCAATCCTCGAAACACTTCTCAAACTCGATCTTTGAGATAGCCTTTAGTTCTTTCAGCGATGCGCTTTTAATGTCATCTACGGCTGTAAAACGACGGCCCTTTAAGGTTCTCTTTATTTTTGGAAATAGGAAAAAGTCACACGGAGCCATGTCTGGCGAATATGGAGGCTGGGGCATCGTTACAGTACTGTTTTTGGCCAAAAATTCACGAACAAGCGATGAAGTGTGAGCTGGTGCATTATCGTGGTGCAAAAGCCATGAATTGTTTTTCCACAGGTCCGGGCATTTTTTCGGATTGCTTCATGCAAACGGCGTTGAACTTGTAGGTAGTACTCCTTATTGACCGTTTCACCTGGTGGCAGGAATTCGTGATGCACTATGCCATTAATATCGAAGAACACAGTGAGCATAACCTTCACGTTCGACCGCACTTGTCGAGCCTTTTTCGGTCTTGGCGAGCCAGAATGCCTCCACTGGGATGATTGAGCCTTAATTTCGACGTCATATCCGTAAACCCATGTTTCGTCACCTGTTTTAATACGTTTCAGTAATTCTGCATCGTCTTTGACTTCATTTAGTGACTCCTGAGCAACTTCCATTCGCCTCTGTTTTTGTTAAAAAATTCAACAATTTTGGAACGAATTTTGCTGCCACGCGTTTCATACACAAAACATTGGAAACAATGTCGTGACATGATCCAATCGATATGCCAACATCATCAGCGACCTCTCTAATTGCGATTCGGCGATTGTTCATAACCATTTCTTTCACTTTTTTTAACGTTTCCATCGGTTGTTGATGTGCTGGGGTGTCCAGGGCAGGCGTTCGTCATCTTCAACGTCTTCACGGTCTTCTTGGAAACGCTTATACCACTCGTAAACTCTTGCTGTACTCATAACAGACTCACCACAGGCCTTTGTTAAGATTTCACACACTTTGTTACACTTTATTTCATTTTTTTACGCAAAATTTGTTACAAATTCTTTGATCCATTTCTTTTAACAAACGAAAATCGCGGAGCTTATAAAAACACGTTTAACCTTAGTGGCTGTCACAGACAAAGTCAACAATGAAAACAGCTGAAAGTTTTATCGTACTTCAAGAGCATGTATACCAACATAATACAAAAAAATGTTTGACAATCGGACTCTCCAAGCACGCGAAATTTAAAAATTCTCGATACTTTCTGAACACACCTCGTACATTTTAACATCCTCTCAAAAAGTGATTTCAAAGTCAAGATCGGAGTTCATTTCCATTTCCGGGGTCTTACCATGACGGCCCCATTTCCGGGTCTTACCATGACGGCCCCATTTCCGGGTCTTACCATGACGGCCCCATTTCCGGGTCTTACCATGACGGCCCCATTTCCTCATTTCCGGGTCTTACCATGACGGCCCCATTCCTCATTTCCGGGTCTTACCATGACGGCCCCATTTCCGGGTCTTACCATGACGGCCCCATTTCCGGGTCTTACCATGACGGCTCCATTTCCGGGTCTTACCATGACGGCCCCATTTCCGGGTCTTACCATGACGGCTCCATTTCCGGGTCTTACCATGACGGCCCCATTTCCGGGTCTTACCATGACGGCTCCATTTCCGGGTCTTACTATGACGGCCCCATTTCCGGGTCTTACCATGACGGCCCCATTTCCCCAATGTTCTCACGTCGCCCGACTGATCATTCATTGTTTTTGGTTTGCTAACTTCACAATAAACCAGTTAGTAACGATAGTGCGCGTAATTGCAAAGTCAACTAGAAAAACAGGAGCTTTCGGAGGCGGATCATTATTTCTGGAAGTCAATTAAAGCCAGACAGAAGACAGGGTGGACGTAGCGCTCTGTTCTCTGTGGGACATCTGTAATTGAGCGTGCGCCGCGTGCACATTGCACACCCCTTAACCTAACAAGCGCTCAACTCTGATTCTGGGCACGAGAGGGCGGCAGGAAAAGTAGACAAAACCTTGATTGACACGAAAATAAATATTTGATCCATTCAACAGGCAAAGTGCCGCTTTTGTATTGGCGAAAACACTCGGTTAAATTGTAGATTGTCGAATTGATTGAACAATTCTTGTGTAATAATTAGTGAATGAGCTATTAGATCGGTTATCATGGTAACACCCAGACCCGAGACCTTGAAATGAGCGCTGATTATGACCTTTAAGATCACTATTTGAAAGGTCAGTAAAAACTTAACACCGGTTAGTCTGCTGCGTTCCGAACTTGCGCACTTTATGATCGTGTGTTCGAGACTGGAGTTATTTTTTTGAAAAGTGTAATATTTTTTTGTCGAACATAGTCCGCTTAAGTTACTCTGCTATGCTCTGTCTAACTTTTAAATTCCTTTTCAATTAATTGAAAGTGAAAATACTTGTGCAAAGTTGCTGCAGTGTTTATTTTTTTCTCTCCAAATACGCAAGCTGTTTCGTTGACGTGATGGAATTTAACACATTTTTAAAAACTATTTCACCATCACAATCTGCATAAAATATTATTTTAAATTGCAGTATTGCCTTAAGCCTTTCGTTTTCCGTTAACGACATTTGTGTGTGTGTGTGTGTGTGTGTGTGTGTGTGTGTGCGCGCGCGCGTGTGTTTGTATGTGTTAGTATCCTCAAGTAAACAATTTTTGCCCGGTTCGACACATCGAAAATCGATTTTGGTAATTTCCTGGACAATTTCGTTACCCAGTCACAACCCATTCTATATTTCAAAATGGCGGCTATTTTTTTTTATTTTCAAAAAACTAATTCATAACTTTTTACACTGTTTTGAACATCCTTTTGCACCGTCGTAATCAGCGTTAGGCCAAAATATTAATTAGAATTACACGTTTTTCTTAATCTATTGAAATAACGAAGATGACTTTGACGGCGGTCAGGGTTCATTTTCGCAGCCTTTAATGCGTTTTGACAATTTAAAATAGTATTTTATGCAGATTGTGGTGGTGAAATCATTTTTTTAAAAATGTGTTAAATAAAAAAAATATATTATTGGAATTCGCTTCCATCACGCCAACGAAACAGCGTGCTGCAATAACGTTCAATTTACAGAGAAAAAATAAATACTGCAGGAACTTTGCACGAACATTTTTACTTTCAATTAATTGAAAATGAATTAAAAGTTTTTTGTTTGTTATTTTAAAGCGAAAAGCGCATTGAGGCTTTTTTTTTTGGTGTTTAACGTCCGACTATTGTGCACACTTCGGCTAATGCAGACGATTGGATGATTTATAGCGTATGAAAATGCCAAGCCCTGGCCGGGAATCGAACCCGGGTCCTCGGGGTGAAAGCCTAGTACGCTACCAACTAGACCACCGAGGCGGCTAGGCTATTATCGCCTCCCTAAGTGTAAGTGTGAGTGTAAAGTGTTTAATTCGTAAGTGTAGTGTTGTAAGTGTAAGATTTTTGTGTTTAACGTGCGACTATTGTGCACACTTGGGCTAATGCAGACGATTGGATGATTTATAGCGTATGAAAATGCCAAGCCCTGGCCGGGAATCGAACCCGGGTCCTCGGGGTGAAAGCCTAGTACGCTATCAACTAGACCACCGAGGCGGCTAGGCTATTATCGCCTCCCTAAATGTAAGTGTGAGTGTAAAGTGTTTAATTCGTAAGTGTAGTGTTGTAAGTGTAAGATTTTTGTGTTTAACGTGCGACTATTGTGCACACTTGGGCTAATGCAGACGATTGGATGATTTATAGTGTATGAAAATGCCAAGCCCTGGCCGGGAATCGAACCCGGGTCCTCGGGGTGAAAGCCTAGTATGCTACCAACTAGACCACCGATGCGGCTAGGCTATTATCGCCTCCCTAAATGTAAGTGTGAGTGTAAAGTGTTAAAGCCGTAAGTGTAGTGTTGTAAGTGTAAGATTTTTTTTTTAACGTCCGACTATTGTGCACACTTGGGCTAATGCAGACGATGGGATGATTTATAGCGTATGAAAATGCCAAGCCCTGGCCGGGAATCGAACTCGGGTCCTTAGGGTGAAAGCCCAGTACGCTACCAACTAGACCAACTATTCTGCACACTTGGGCTAATGCAGACGATGGGATGATTTAGGCTATAGCGTATGAAAATGCCAAGCCCTGGCCGGGAATCGAACTCGGGTCCTCGGGGTGAAAGCCTAGTACGCTATCAACTAGGCCAACTATTCTGCACACTTGGGCTAATGCAGACGATGGGATAATTTATAGCGTATGAAAATGCCAAGCCCTGGCCGGGAATCCAACCCGGGTCCTCGTGGTGAAAGCCTAGTACGCTATCAACTAAGCCAACTATTCTGCACACTTGGGCTAATGCAGACGATGGGATGATTTATAGCGTATGAAAATGCCAAGCCCTGGCCGGGAATCGAACCCGGGTCCTCGGGGTGAAAGCCCAGTACGCTATCAACTAGGCCACCGAGGCGGCTTATGTAAATGTAAGTGTAGGTGTGTGTTAGACTCGGGTGCCGCGAGGGACGTCTAAATCCTCTCAATAGGTGCAGCTAGTCTGCACCCCTCCCTGCGGGGTAAAGGAATTTGAAAGTTAGACAGAGCATAGCAGAGTAACTTAAACGGACAACTATGTTCGACAAAAAAAATACACTTTTCAAAAAAAATACAAAATATTACATACAGTCAGACACTTTCATACCTCTTTTCTAAAATACTGATACAAACATCGAACTTCAAATTACACGTATATCGATTACTCAAGTGTTGTAATAGTTACACGATATTTTCAATCGATTTATTCCATCCCCTTTCAAAAAAACCTTCTGCCTAAGCCTCTAGGCGCTGAATCCCCGTGCCTAGCGGAAGCTGTGGAGAGTGCTATTTACCTCCCCTTAAGTACTCAAACAAAAAAAGGGTACTCAACGTGTAGTATCAGAGCAAATAGGAAAACAAAACAAACCCCA
>CM040189.1:7333365-7375865 GCA_022606455.1 Callitettix versicolor | reverse complement strand
CACACACATACACACACACATAATTTTTTTGTTTGTTTTTTGGTGTTTAAGTCCGACTATTGTGCACACTTGGGCTAATGCAGATGACACACACATACACACATACAAACACATACACACACACACACTCACACGCGCGCGCACACGCATGCGCACACACACGCACGCGCGCGCACAAACACACACACTCAAAAAGTGATCGAGGTCAAGATCAGTGCTCATTTTAAGATCCCGGATCCGGATCTTACCACAATGGCGGCTCCACTAGCTCATTTTCCCTTGGAAATTCTCTAGGAATGCTTAAAGAGAGTATAAAATTACACGACTTGAAAATAAACAATATGCGAATACAAACGTTCAATAAATTTAAGAGATTATAAAGAGAATGTAATTGAACAATTACATAAAGAGAAGAAATTATAAAGAGAATGTAATTGACCAATTACACAAAGAGAAGAGATTATAAAGAGAATATAATTGACCAATTACACAAAGAGAAGAGATTATAAAGATAATGTAATTGAACAATTACATAAAGATAAGAGATTATAAAGAGAATGTAATTGACCAATTACACAAAGAGAAGAGATTATAAAGATAATGTAATTGACCAATTACACAAAGAGAAGAGATTATAATGAGAATGTAATTGAACAATTACATAAAGAGAAGAGATTATAAAGAAAATGTAATTGACCAATTACATAAAGAGAAGAGATTATAACGAGATTGTAATTGAACAATTACATAAAGAGAAGAGATTATAAAGAGAATATAATTGACCAATTACACAAAGAGAAGAGATTATAAAGATAATGTAATTGAACAATTACATAAAGAGAAGAGATTATAAAGAGAATGTAATTGACCAATTACACAAAGAGAAGAGATTATAAAGAGAATGTAATTGACCAATTACACAAAGAGAAGAGATTATAATGAGAATGTAATTGAACAATTACATAAAGAGAAGAGATTATAAAGAAAATGTAATTGACCAATTACATAAAGAGAAGAGATTATAACGAGATTGTAATTGAACAATTACATAAAGAGAATGTAATTGAACAATTACATAAAGAGAAGAGACTATAAAGTAAATGTAATTGAACAATTATATAAAGAGAAGAGATTATAAAGAGAATTCAATTAAACAAACAGACCAAGAATGATGTCCAGTCTTAGCAAGCGAAGCAAGAACGCGACAATTAACTTTCAAAATAATGAACAGCTGTTCTCTTAACGAAGGCCTTTGACCTGAAACAATACCCCGCCGTGTACAGGCAAATTAGTTGACTCAAATTATTTAGCAGTACAAGCACAGATCGTTTGTTTTCCGTGTAAGCCTGTTGGTACAATTCTATTACTATTTTTGTTCGAGTCATAAACTTAACGTAGTTTTATGCTTAGTCATAAACCGGGAATGACTGTCGTCGGCGGCTCGGCTAGGTCGTCGCATTCTTCCGAGTCCCAGAGTCCACCTGCGTCGCCAGCTGTGCGACAAACCCGGGGTCAAGGGTCAGCCCCGCCCAGTGCAGTTCCCTTGCGTTGTGTCAAATTTGAAATGGGTGACGGTGACAAAACGCATAATTGAAAGAACAAATATTTGAATTTTTAATTTCCGACAGAAAATTATATATAAAAGAATGGCGCATTCATGATATGCGCGACTGAAGTAAAACTTCATGGAATTGTGTTTATAACAAACATTTACGGAATATTATTAGTCTATGAATTAATAAATGGTGTAGGCTAATTGTCAAATTCTCCTTCTAGAAACTAAAAATTAAAGGATAGCTAGCCTACCAAAAATTAATACGTGAACCTAGCTTAGATATTATTTACTGTATTTATAGTAAAAAATCAGCTGTTTTACATTAATTCGTAACGATCAGCTGATTTCATTGAGCAGGTGATAGGCTATAATAAGTTTCAGGTTATGTTGTTACAAACTAGCAATATTAACAATTATTATAAACGTGTGCGTGTATATATATATATATTGTATATATTTATATTGTGTGCATATATATAAGGTGTTTGCGCGCGTGTGCGTGTGCGCGCGCGTGTATGTGTGTGTGTGTGTGTGTGTGTGTGTGTGAAAGAGAGAGAGAGAGGGAGAGAGATAAAGAGAGAGTGATGTGTGTGTGTGTGTGTGTGTGTATGTGTGTGTGTGTGTGTGGTATGTGCGCGCATGTGTGTATATATATATATATATTGTGTGTGCGCGCGTGTGTGTGTGTGAGAGAGAGAGAGAGTGTGGTGTGTGTGTGTGTGTAGGGTATGTGCGCGCGTGTGTGTAAGTATATATATATATATATATATATATATATATATATATATATATATATATATATGTGTGTGTGTGTGTGTGTGAGAGAGAGTGTGTGTGTGTGTGTGTGTGTGAGAGAGAGAGAGAGAGAAAAGAGAGTGTGGTGTGTGTGTGTGTGTGTGTGTATGGGGTATGCATGTCTGTGTAAGTATATATATATATATATATATGTGTGTGTGTGTGTGTGTGTGTGGTATGTGCGCGCGTGTGTGTAAGTATATATATATATATATATATATATATATATATATATATATGTGTGTGTGTGTGTGTGTGTGTGTGTGTGTGTGTGTGTGTGAGAGAGAGAGAGAGATAAAGAGAGAGTGATGTTTGTGTGTGTGGGGTATGTGCGCGTATGTGTAAGTATATATATATATATATATATATATATATGTGTGTGTGTGTGTGTGTGTGAGAGAGAGATAAAGAGTGTGGTGTGTGTGGGGTATGCGCGTGTGTAAGTATATATATATATATATATATATATATATATATATATATATATATATATATATATATATATATATATATATATATATATACACACACACACACATATATATATATATATATATATATATATATATATATATATATATATATATGTATATATATATATATATATATATATATATATATATATATGTGTGTGTGTGTGTGTGTGTGTGTGTGTGTGTGTTAACAAAAGCTTTCCTTCTGTCGGTAAACTTCCAAGTCCCACACACGTTGTTTTTAATACACAAAACATAATATGAAAATTAACAACACTAAATTGACAAGTCTGTTGTATTGTCTACATAAATATGAGTACAGGCCCTCTGTACGTGTTTTCAGTATATTTCTTGTATATGTCATTGTGAGGTACTGTAATAAAACATCGTAAAAACATTTGTTTTTATTAGCTAGTTACCATTGAAATGAGCTTTTGCAGCTGCCATTATGTTCAGACTGACCTTGAAATCACTTAAGCCTATTGAAAGGTCGTTATAACCTTTAAATGTATATTTTATATAATCGACCAGCATTACCCGTCCCGGCTACGTCCACGAAACTTAAAACTGTTTCAGTAATGTAATAATTTAGAAACATAAAAAATATATTAATAAAAGCGTGATCATCTAAACTCGTGATTATTTTAACGTGTTCCATTCGACTTGAAGAAAATCTGATAAAAAATATTTTCTCCAATACAAACATTTATACCTCTTTTATATTATTTCCTTTTAGGGGATGAATTCGGTGGGGTGGATGCTGAATTACGTGTATCATAGTTTGTGTTTTAGAATATTTTGTTTACATTTAAGAAAATAAAATTTTTTTCTCCAATGAAAACAGTTTTTTTCTCCAATTAGACCTCTTTTTTACATTTTTATTCTTATATGGAATGAATTCGAAAAATATGTGTTTCATTATTTGTTTCATAGCATATTTCTAGAATATACGATCAAAAACAAATATTTTTCAATGCAAAAAACCCCTTTTTTAAATTTTCTACCCCCTTTCAATCTCTTTAGGGGATGAATTTTGGTAAATGGTGAAAAATATATTCATTACTTTTATTTAAGAGTAACTATCTTACGTTTTAAGAAGGTCAGACGAATACATATTTCTTCCAATAAAAATTGTCGTACCTCATTTTTACCTCTTTAAGGAGTTGAATGCTGGAAAATCGTTTTTCAGTGCACGCTACATGTGGTGGTAATCCTGAAAATTTCAAATCTGTAGCTGTTATAGTCTTGGCTATACGTTCGTTATTAAAGTTGGACAGGGTAAGTAGTTTAATGGCGTCAAAATCAAATTTTTGCAAAATCCTTTCTTAGTGTACCTTAACATTGTTGTAAGAATGTACCCTGAAAATATCAAGTCTCTAGCTATAATAGTCTCGGCTGTACGTTGATTAATAAAATTGGATTGGGTAATTAGTTTAATGGCGTCAAAATCAAAATTTTGCAAAATCCTTTCTCAGTGCACCTTGACATTGTTGTAAGAAGGTACCCTGAAAATATCAAGTCTCTAGCTATAATAGTCTCGGCTGTACGTTGATTAATAAAATTGGATTGGGTAATTAGTTTAATGGCGTCAAAATCAAAATTTTGCAAAATCCTTTCTCAGTGCACCTTGACAATGTTGTAAGAAGGTACCCTGAAAATATCAAGTCTCTAGCTATAATAGTATCGGCTGTACGTTGATTATTAAATTTTGACTGGGTAAGTAGTTTAATGGCGTTAAAATCAAAATTTTGCAAAATCCTTTCTCATTGCACCTTGACATTGTTGTAAGAAGTTACCCTGAAAATATCAAGTCTCTAGCTGTAATAGTCTCGGCTGTACGTTGATTAATAAAGTTGGACTGGGTAAGTAGTTTAATGGAGTTAAAATCCAATTTTTGCAAAATCCTTTCTTAGTGTACTTTGATATTGTTGTAAGAAGGTACCCTGAAAATATCAAGTCTCTAGCTATAATAGTCTCGGCTGTACGTCGATTATTAAATTTTGACTGGGTAAGTAGTTTAATGGCGTTAAAATCCAATTTTTGCAAGATCCTTTCTTAGTGAACCTTGACATTGTTGTGGAATGTACCTTGAAAATTTTAAGTTTCTAGCTGTAATAGTATTGGCTGTATGTTGATTGCCGCCTCGGTGGCCTAGTTGATAGCGTACTGGGCTTTCATCCCGAGACCCGGGTTCGATTCCCGGCCAGGGCTTGGCATTTTCATACGCTATAAATCATCCCATTGTCTGCATTAACCCAAGTGTGCACAATAGTCGGATGTTAAAAAAAAAAAAAAACTGTAGGGGCCTACGTTGATTATTAAATTTTGACTGGGTAAGTAGTTTAATGGCGTTAAAATCAAATTTCTGCAAAATCTTTTCTTAGTGCACGCTTATATGTTAACATAAATGTACCCTCAAATTTTCAAGTAGCTAGCTAAAATAGTTTTGGCTCTGCATTGATTATGAATCAGTCAGTCAGGACTTCTTCTTTTATATATTAAGATGTGTATTTTCGTCACAAGTCAGGCTCTCGAAGTTATAAATATAGATTTTCCGTTAACGTGGCGCAAGCTATTGTTTTGCTTCAACGGCCGCAAAGCGTTACCCTTCCCGCGGGGCGTTATCATACCGTGCGCACGGCATGGGTTGCCAAGCAACAGCACACTTCCACCTCCCAGGGAGATCTGATCTGTTTGTTCTTCGATTTGATACCAATTACGCGACAATACCATTCATTGATCTTAGTGTAGCTGTAGATCCAAACTTTGTTTTACCGTGGGAGATTCGAGTTTACATTGGACGCAAATAAAACTAACTGAAGTACAATCGTAGGGAGACCATTTGATTGATATTGTTTTTTTTGTCGCAGGCCTATAAAAATATACGTGACTAGCATTACCCGTCGCGGCTTCGCCCACGAAACTTAAACTGTTTCAGTAATATAATAATTTAAAAACATAAACAAAATATATTAATAAAAGCGTGATTATCTAAACTCGTGATTATTTTACAGTGAATATAAAAAAATATTGTAACCTGAATATGTTGTTTTATTGTCTTCAAACGTGTTCCATTCAAATTTAAGAAAATCTGATAAACAATATTTTTCTCCAATACCTCTTTTATAATTTTGTCCTTTTAGGGGATGAATTCGGTGGGGGGGATGCTGAATTACGTGTATCATAATTTGTGTTTTAGAATATTTTGTTTACATTTAAGAAAAGCCGATAAAAATATTTTTTCCCAACGAAAACACTCTTTTTCTCCAGCTATACCTCTTTTTTACATTTTTATTCTTTTAGGGGATGAATTCGGAAAAATGTTGAAATATGTGTTTCATAGCATATTTCTAGAATATACGATCCAAAACAAATATTTTTTCAATGCAAAATTATATACCCCTTTCTACACTTTCTACCACCTTTCAAATCTCTTTACGGGATGAATTTTGGGAAATGGTGAAATTTCATTACTTACATTTAAGAGTGACTATGTTACGTTTTAAGAAGGTTAGACGAAAAGCATATTTTTCCAATAAAAATTGTTGTACGTCATTTTTATCTCTTTAGGGGGTGAATACTGAAAAATCGTTTTTCAGTGCACCGTTACATGTGGTGGTAACCCTAAAAATTTCAAACCTTTAGCTATTATAGTCTCGGCTATACTTTGATTATTAAAGTTGAACTGGGTAAGTAGTTTAATGGCGTTAAAATCAAATTTTTGCAAAATCCTTTCTTAGTATACCTTGACATTGTTGTAAGAAGGTACCCTGAAAATTTCAAGTCTCTAGCTATAATAGTATTGGCTGTACGTTGTTTACTAAATTTGTACTGGGTAAGTAGTTTAATGGCGTCAGAATCAAATTTTTCCAAAATCCTTTCTTAGTGTACCTTGACATTGTTGTAAGAAGGTACCCTGAAAATTTCAAGTCTCTAGCTATAATAGTATTGGCTGTACGTTGTTTATTAAATCTGGACTGGGTAAGTAGTTTAATGGCGTCAGAATCAAATTTTTCCAAAATCCTTTCTTAGTGTACCTTGACATTGTTGTAAGAAGGTACCCTGAAAATTTCAAGTCTCTAGCTGTAATAATATTGGCTGTACGTTGTTTATTAAATTTGTACTGGGTAAGTAGTTTAATGGCGTCAGAATCAAATTTTTCCAAAATCCTTTCTTAGTGTACCTTGACATTGTTGTAAGAAGGTACCCTGAAAATTTCAAGTCTCTAGCTATAATAGTATTGGCTGTACGTTGTTTATTAAATTTGGACTGGGTAAGTAGTTTAATGGAGTTAAAATAAATTTTTTGCAAAATCCTTTCTTAGTACGCGCTTACATATTAAAACGAAGGTATCCTCAAAATTTCAAGTCTCTAGGTTTTATAGTTTGGGCTGTACGTTGATCAGTCAGTCAGTCAGGACATTGCCTTTTATATATATAGCTAATCGGCAAAACGAGATTTAAATATGCTAGGTGCAAAACAAAACGTAGCCTAACGTCCGCCTTTATGAAAATTTTAGTTTGTGCTTTAAAAAAATGAGCAAAATCTAAATTTTGAAATTTAATATTATTCAAATGTAAGTAATGTGTGACTTTTTAAATTCAAAACAGTGTAAGTAATTGTAAATTAACTAAAGTTTGCGTAAAACTACGTGGAATCGATTTTGAGAAATTTTCGAATTTATGAATTCAAAATTATATAATTATACATGTGTTACTCAACTTTTACTTTTACTTTTTAATAAAACATTGTTTTTATTAATCAGTCAAATTAAGATTGTGAACATGTTCAAGTATCTTGGGGAAATTATAGCCTGGAACACAGACGAGAAACCATCAATATATAGCAGAACATACAAACTGAAACAAGCGCAACGACTCACCTGGCCAACCTACAGAAAGAAATCGCTCTCAATGAATGCCAAATTTCGACATTATAATTCCGTTGTTAAACCCGAGGCAACCTGAGGCTAGTGAAACACTCAAGTTGAAGAATAAATCAACAACTGATAAACTGCAGAAAGCAGATACAAGGAGCATCAGAACAATCATTAACAAGAAACGCCACGTGAATGGCCAATGGAGATTTTTTTGCTGATATATCTGATTAAGAGATAGAGCCGCCTCTGTGGCCTAGTTGATAGCGTACTGGGCTTTCACCCCGAGAACCCGGGTTCGATTCCCGGCCAGGGCTTGGCATTTTCATACGCTATAAATCATCCCGTCGTCTGCATTAGCCCAAGTGTGCACAACAGTCGGACGTTAAACACCAAAAAGAAGCAACTTATGCTAGTGAAACACTCAAGTTGAAGATTAAATCAACAACTGATAAACTGTAGAAAACAGATAGAAGGATCATCAGAACAATCATTAACAAGAAACACCAAGTGAATGGCCAATGGAGATTTTTTTACTGATATTATCTGATTAAGAGATAGAGGCTCCTCGGTGGCCTAGTTAATAGCGTACTGGGCTTTCACCCCGAGGACCCGAGTTCGATTCCCGGCCAGGGCTTGGCATTTTCATACGCTATAAATCATCCCATCGTCTGCATTAGCCCAAGTGTGCACAATAGTCGGACGTTAAACACCAAAACAAAGCAACTTATGCTAGTGAAACACTCAAGTTGAAGATTAAATCAACAACTGATAAACTGCAGAAAGCAGATAGAAGGATCATCAGAACAATCATTAACAAGAAACACCAAGTGAATGGTCAATGGAGATTTTTTTACTGATATTATCTGATTAAGAGATAGAGCCGCCTCTGTGGCCTAGTTGATAGCGTACTGGGCTTTCACCCCGAGAACCCGGGTTCGATTCCCGGCCAGGGCTTGGCATTTTCATACGCTATAAATCATCCCGTCGTCTGCATTAGCTCAAGTGTGCACAACAGTCGGACGTTAAACACCAAAAAGAAGCAACTTATGCTAGTGAAACACTCAAGTTGAAGATTAAATCAACAACTGATAAACTGCAGAAAGCAGATACAAGGATCATCAGAACAATCATTAACAAGAGCCAAGTGAATGGCCAATGCAGATTACTACGGAATGAAGTGGTATATCGAGAAAGTGAGTCAATAATAGACACAATGCGGAAAAGAATTGCTTTTTTCTGCCATACAGCACGCCTTCCAGAAACCCGACTGGTGGAACGGCTATTTAGCTAGGAAGATAAAAATGCAGAATAATTGGTTCAAAGAGATCCAGAGTGATTTGGAAGAGTTAAATTTGACGGTGCCTCAAATTGAAGGTAGAGCAGAGAAGAGCTAAGGAATAAATATCTGCGATTCAAGCTAACAACATTTGAAAGAAAGACCTACACCATAACTGATGAACAAAGGGCAGCCAGGTCGGACAGGATGAAGAAATTTTGGGAACGGAAGAAGAGGCTGAAACGCTAGTCTCAATAGCAATGTTGGACTTGGTGTATGGACTGATTGAAGTGCTCCAATGAGGGCGTAAACTAAGGGGAAAAACATTGTTTTTATGTTTTTTATATAAATAAATATATTTATATATAAAATATATTTACATTTGAAACTGTTATAAATATTTTCAACAGCTGTTGAAATATTTAAATATTTTTATATTTAAATTTATATTTTTTCAAGTGAAATAAAATATCAATTGTTATTTATCGTAACCTCTGGATAAACGCATAAACATGAGGATATATTCTCATTATGCTTTTGATAATTATTATCAAATTAAGTACAACATTTTCTCTATAAGGAAATGAATTATATCGCAATTTTATACTTAATTCGTGGACTACGATGTTATTCATAATATTCTATAAATAAATCATAGTAACTTGTTTCCAATTGTACTGATTTTATTTCCAGCTTAGATTTCTGGAAATACTCCTGAGTCTTCTTTAAATGCTGAGTACCTTTGTGACAAATTTAATCAAAATCGTTTACAGTTTTATGAGAAAATTTATATTTGTTAACAAAACTGTGAATTTCTGACTTACCATTCCTATTTGACCCGTTTATTTACCATCCTCGACTTACCATTTGAGTAATCAAAATCGTTTACAGTTTTTGAGAAAATTTATATTCAACAAAACCGTGAATTTCTGACTCGTATTACATTAATAACTTCCTTCACATCAGTGGAGCAGTCCTCTTGAGGCGGCGAACGTTGCCGGCCACTTCACGTACTGCCTCCATCTCACAATGCATGCGTAAGAAGCCGTAGATTACGACTAGTTGCACATTTTTTAACTTACTCTGTGACAAGCCTGATGTTCAAGTCCCGATGTAAATCATTGTTACGAATATACCATGGGGCATTGACTATTCCTCGCAAGATTTTGTTTTGGAAATTTTGGATTATTTTTATATTGTACAACCCCACAATTGTAAGCCATATGTCCATACTGGTTTAAATATTTGTTTATATATTAACAATTTTATTCTGCACTGAAAGCTCAGTTACGTCCAAGCAGCCAGTAACGTTTTCTATATTTTATTTACAGTTTTTGAGAAAATTATTATTTGTTAAAGAACTGTGAATTTCTGACTTACCATTCCTATTTGACCCCTTTATTTACCATCCTCGACTTACCATTCCTATTTGACCCTTTTATTTACCATCCTCGACTTACCATTCCTATTTGACCCCTATTTTTATTATCCTCGACTTACCATTCCTATTTGACCCCTTTATTTACCATCCTCGACCTACCATTCCTATTTGACCCCTTTATTTACCATGCTCGACTTACTATTCCTATTTGACCCCTTTATTTACCGTCCTCGACTTACCATTCCTATTTGACCCCTTTATTTACCGTCCTCGACCTACCATTCCTATTTGACCCCTTTATTTACCATGCTCGACTTACCATTCTTATTTGACCCCTTTATTTACCATGCTCGACTTACTATTCCTATTTGACCCCTTTATTTACCGTCCTCGACCTACCATTCCTATTTGACCCCTTTATTTACCATGCTCGACCTACCATTCCTATTTGACCCCTTTATTTACCATGCTCGATTTACCATTCCTATTTGACCCCTTTATTTACCGTCCTCGACTTACCATTCCTATTTGACCCCTTTATTTACCATCCTCGACTTACCATTCCTATTTGACCCCTTTATTTACCATCCTCGACTTACCATTCCTATTTGACCCCTTTATTTACCGTCCTCGACTTACCATTCCTATTTGACCCCTTTATTTACCGTCCTCGACTTACCATTCCTATTTGACCCCTTTATTTACCGTCCTCGACTTACCATTCCTATTTGACCTCTTTATTTACCATCCTCGACTTACCATTCCTATTTGACCCCTTTATTTACCGTCCTCGACTTACCATTCCTATTTGACCCCTTTATTTACCGTCCTCGACTTACCATTCCTATTTGACCCCTTTATTTACCGTCCTCGACTTACCATTCCTATTTGACCCCTTTATTTACCGTCCTCGACTTACCATTCCTATTTGACCCCTTTATTTACCATCCTCGACTTACCATTCCTATTTGATCCATTTATTTACCGTCCTCGACTTACCATTCCTATTTGACCCATTTATTTACCATCCTCGACTTACCATTCCTATTTGACCCCTTTATTTACCATCCTCGACTTACCATTCCTATTTGACCCCTTTATTTACCATCCTCGACTTACCATTTGAGTATTGCACGTTAGGTTGATAGACAGAAACCGTTCGACGCCTATACGGTATCTACAATAAATATAATTTCAAAATATTACGCATTTCAAATGGAGTGTAACGTAATATATAGTTAAAACTGTACGAATTATCACTTATCACTTGCCTTTAAGGAAAATCGAATTATCTTATCATTAATCTTGATTTATTTCTGAAGACAACAATAAAATATAAACATAGATAAAATATTTATACCTGAAGCCGTGTTAGACTTTACGTATGAACATTTTTTCAAGTACCACTTAAATAGTAACTTCTAATTGAGGTCTTGTAACGATAAGACCGTACACTAAATGGGCAAGTCTGCGTTTACAAATAGTTTATCGATGACAAATCAGGTGTTACGAGGTGTGTTCAGAAAGTAACGAGAATTTTTAAATTTCCAGCCTTGGAGAGTCCGATTGTCAAAAATTTTTTTAATGTTGGTATACATGCCCTTGAAGTATGATAAAACTTTCAGCTGTTTTCATTGTTGACTTTTCCTGTGACAGCCACTAATGTTAGACGTGTTTTTATGAGCTCGGCGATTTTCGTTTGTTAGAAAAAGTGGATCAAATAATTTGTATCAAATTTTGCGTAAAAAATGGAATAATGTGTAACAAAGTGTGTGAAATGTTAACAAAGGCCTACGGTGAGTCTGCTATGAGTAAAGCAAGAGTTTACGAATGATATAAGCGTTTCCAAGAAGGCCGTGAAGACGTTGAAGATGACGAACGCTCTGGATGACCCAGCACATCAACAACTGATGAAAACGTGGAAAAAGTGAAAGAACTGGTTATGAACAATCGCCGAATCACAATTAGAGAGGTGTTGGAATATCGATTGGATCATGTCATGACATTGTTTCCAATGTTTTGTGTATGAAACGCGTGGCAGCAAAATTCGTTCAAAAATTGTTGAATTTTTAACAAAAACAGCGGCGAATGGAAGTTGCTCAGGAGTCACTAAATGAAGTCAACGACGATGCAGAATTACTGAAACGTATTATAACAGGTGACGAAATATGGGTTTACGGATATGACGTTGAAACTAAGGATCAATTACCCCAGTGGAGGCATTCTGGCTCGCCAAGACCGAAAAGGCTCGACAACGGTCGAACGTGAAGGTTATGCTCACTGTGTTCTTCGATATTAATGGCATAGTGCATCATGAATTCCTGCCACCAGGTGAAATGGTCAATAAGTGAACTACCTACAAGTTCAACGCCGTTTGCGTGAAATAATCCGAAAAAACGCCCGTATCTGTGGAAAAACAATTCATGGCTTTTGCACCACGATAATGCACCAGCTCACACTTCATTGCTTGTTCGTGAATTTTTGGCCAAAAACAGTACTGTAACGATGCCCCAGCCTCCATATTCGCCAGACATGGCTCCGTGTGACTTTTTTCTATTTCCAAAAATAAAGAGAACCTTAAAGGGCCGTCGTTTTAAAGCCGTAGATGACATTAAAAGCGCATCGTTGAAAGAACTAAAGGCTATCTCAAAGATCGAGTTTGAGAAGTGTTTCGAGGATTGGAAGAAGCGCTGGCACAAGTGCATAATCTCCAATGGGGACTATTTTGAAGGCGACAACATCAATGTAGAAGAATAAATAAATATTTTGTTCCAAAAGTTAAAATTCTCGTTACTTTCTGAACACACCTCGTATATTTAACTGAAGTAACTAGGTTACGTGCCTGCAGTATCGTCAGTTCCTTGTACTTTTAAAAGTATAACTGTTTCAATCTCTACGAGATATTTAGAACCATAAAACACTGGATTTATCTATTTATAACAATTTTATTACCATTGTTAGATAAAGATTTCTGAAAATAGTCGTGACAAAATACTCGTGACAAAATACTCGTGACAAAATACTCGTGACAAAATACTCGTGACAAAATACTCGTGACAAAATACTCGTGACAAAATACTCGTGACAAAATACTCGTGACAAAATACTCGTGACAAAATACTCGTGACAAAATACTCGTGACAAAATACTCGTGACAAAATACTCGTGACAAAATACTCGTGACAAAATACTCGTGACAAATACTCCTGACAAAATACTCGTGACAAAATACTCCTGACAAAATACTCGTTACAAAATACTCCTAAAAAGTACTCCTGACAAAATACTCTTGACAAAATACTCCTGACAAAATACTCGTGACAAAATACTCCTGACAAAATACTCGTGACAAAATACTCGTGACAAAATACTCGTGACAAAATACTCGTGACAAAATACTCCTGACAAAATACTCGTGACAAAATACTCCTGACAAAATACTCGTGACAAAATACTCCTGACAAAATACTCGTGACAAAATACTCGTGACAAAATACTCCTGACAAAATACTCGTGACAAAATACTCCTGACAAAATACTCGTGACAAAAAACACGTATCCCCGCAGGGGGTGTGTGGATTACCTGCACCTATTGAGAGGATTTAGACGTCCCTCGCGGTACACGAATCTAACAAACATTTACACTTACAACATTACACTTACGACTAACACTCACTCTTACATTTAGGGAGGCGATAATAGCCTCAATGTGCTTTTCGTCTTAAAAAGAAATTCAACACGCATCGCATATACACTGGAAAACAGAATACAGTAAGCCTATCCATATAATTTAAAAACCATATGTTAAACGTAGGTCTATTCGTTTTTTACCAATTAACAAATCTTCACTGAAATAAATAATGAAAATTCATTCAGGCATTCCCCGGCAAAAAACTTTGTTTTCTTAAAATTGGTTCATCAGGTTTTTAGTACACTAGTGAAGACGTGACTACAATTATACGAGATTTTTTTTGAAAATATACGTTATTCTGAATATTATGGTGGAAAAAAATTGCGGTTCTCAAAAATTGTCGTATCGATTTTGAAAATATTGATCATTATAACTCGTAGATTACGTGAAAGCGGGAACATCAAATACAAACTGCACAAAAAAATGGCTACATATTGTTTTCTTTAAATTTTAAACAATTATCCTTAACATTCTTATCATTCATTCCAAGACTTGTATTTAATTGTGTTATCTACCACTGATAACATTGCATCAAATACGTATTCTTTTTCAGTTGAATTCACAGCAATTCAGTGTCTATAAATGTACGTTTCCATTTCAGTGAATTACTATCAAGTTCCTCAGTATTTATAACTTTATACAAATAAATACGATGCAAATAATAAACTGACGCAATTTAAAACGTGTAGAAAACAAAAAATAAAATTATGTAGACAAGAAGGAATTACAAGATATCTACATAAAAGATGATGTTCCAGGTAATTTTTTTTATGATCCTGCTGAGAATTGCCGCGGGATAATCTGATTAAAAAATTAATCCTTAGGGTTAATTTGTTTGGTAAAAAATAACTAATGATCGAGTTTTGTTCGGTGGAAATTTTGTTGAAAATATTTGTGAAATTAACAGGAATAATCAATTCTTTTTATATTCTTCTTCTTTTCTGTTAGGATTATTATCATTGTATTCAGTATAATGATCTGCCTTCAGTATAATGATATCTATACTCACTTGAGTATATAGTTTTTGAAGATGGAGGTTCTCCGAAACACGTCAACGAAAGTAGAATTGATGAAGCTAGGGAAGGCAGATCATTATACTGAACACAGAAATAATCAATGTTTACATTTGATGATTATAGTTTCAAAACGTCCTACGTCTATTGTTGAAAATTTTCAGGAAATCACAAAAATTCTTTTCAGGTGGAAACGTTTTCGAATGTAACGTTAAATAAGTGTTTAAATTATACTTTACGTCTCTAGGTAATTTTACACCAAAGGAAAAGGCTATTGCACTTTTAGTTTATTAATAAATAAATATCTCTACGGACAAGGGACACTTTGAATCTGAAGAGTGGACAAGAGACGTTTTGAAAATAAAAATAATGGACAAAGGACAATTTGTTAAAAAAATGTTAGCATTTGGCAATGTACAGCAAAAACCATAGGAATATATCATTTTTTATTATTTTAATGCGAAAAGCACATTGAGGCTATTATCGCCTCCTTAAATGTAAGCGTGAGTGGAAGTGTGTTAAGACTCGGGTACCGCGAGGGACGTCTAAATCCTCTCAATAGGTGCAGCTGGTCTGCACTTCCCTGCAGGGTATCTCATTTATTTAAACAAATATTATTGAAACACTAATAAAATACAAAAATATAAATTAAAATTAAAAAAAGTTATTTAAGTGAAATGAGTCAGCAAAAATATTAATTATTGTCAAAATTTATAACATTGTTTAAGAAAATCAATATTGTATTTATAATAATAAATATAAATAGGAGATAGTATAAATAGGAAGGGCCATAATATTGCTGACCAGTATAGATATAGTTTTTGAAAATGGAGGTTCACCGAAACGCGTCAACTAAAGTAGAATTGACGAAGCTAGGGAAGGCAGATCATTATACTCAACACAGTGACAATAATACTAGCAGAAAAGAAGAAGAATATAAAAAGAATTATTCACTTAGTCTCTGTTATTCGCGTTTCACTAATTACATCGAATATTCCACAAGATGAGCTCCTCAAAGATCGATTTTTGATAGTAAGCCTATAATTCAACGAAATATCGAAATTCTTAAGAGCCATTGCAGAGAGAAAAAAGAACCTGCATGTATAGACTACAAAAATAGCCTGTTGAATATAATAATAGCGTTACCCGTCGCGGATTCGCCCACGAAACTTAAACTTTTTCAGTAATATAATAATTTAGAAACATAAAAAAAATATAATAATAAAAGCGTGATTATCTAAACTCGTGATTATTTTACAGTGAAAATGAAAAAACATTATAATCTGAATATGTTGTTTTATTGTCTTCAAACTTTTTCCATTCGAATTCAGGAAAATCTGATAAAAAATATTTTTCTCCAATGCAAACATTTATACCTCTTTTATATTTTTTCCTTTTAGGGGATGAATTGGGGGTGGGGGAATACTGAATTACGTGTATCATAATTTGTGTTTTAGAATATTTTGTTTACATTTAAGAAAAGCGGATAAAAATATTTTTCTCCAATGAAAACTCTTTTTCTCCAATTATACCTCTTTTTTACATTTTTATTCTGTTATGAAATGAATGAGGAAAAATATGTGTATTCATAGCATATTTATAGAATATACGATTCAAAACAAATATTTTTTCAATGCAAAAAAAAACCCTTTTTACATTTTCTACCCCCTTTCAATCTCTACAGGGAATGAGTTTTGGGAAATAGTGAAAAATATATTTCATTACTTATATTTAAGGTGACTATGTTACGTTTTAAAAAGGTCAGACGAAAACATATTTTTTCCAATAAAAATTGTCGTACCTCTTTAGGGGTTGAATGCTGGAAAATCATTTTTCACTGCACTTCTACATGTGGTGGTAACCCTGAAAATTTCAAATCTTTAGCTATTATAATTTCGGCTATACGTTGATTGTTAAAGTTGGACTGGATAAGTAGTTTAATGGCGTTAAAATCAAATCATTGCAAAATCCTTTCTTATTGCACCTCAACTTTGTTGTAAGAAGGTACCCTAAAAATTTCAAGCCTCTTGCTATAATAGTATTGGCTGTATGTTGATTATTAAATTTTGACTGGGTAAGTAGTTTAATGGCGTTAAAATCAAATTTTTGCAAAATCCTTTCTTATTGCACCTCAACATTGTTGTAAGAAGGTACCCTAAAAATTTCAAGCCTCTAGCTATGTATGTTGATTATTAAATTTTGACTGGGTAAGTAGTTTAATGGCGTTAAAATCAAATTTTTGCAAAATCCTTTCTTATTGCACCTCAACATTGTTGTAAGAAGGTACCCTAAAAATGTCAAGTCTCTACCTATAATAGTCTTGGCTATACGTTGATTATTAAATTTTGACTGGGTAAGTAGTTTAATGGCGTTAAAATGAAATTTTGGCAAAATCATTTCTTAGTGCATGCCTATATGGTAACATAAACGTACCCTGAAAATTTCAAGTCGCTACCTAAAATAGTTTTGGCTCTGCGTTGATTATGAATCAGTCAATCAGTCAGTCAGGACCTCTTCTTTTACATATTAAGATGACGTTTTCTCTATTCCATTACGCTTAAATATAATAACTTAACTTCTTAGTGTAATAATGAAAATTGAGTTTAATTAATTGAGTGTAATTATTTACATACATTAAAAAAATGTATGAATAATTGCATAGTACATTATCCAGTAGCCATATCATTGTTTTGATAATTATCTTTGCTTATTATTTATTTATTTTTTTTAGTATACAAAATTAATAATTTATTGCTTACAGTCAACGTTTGCAGTTTTGTATTAAACTTGAGTATTTTTGTATTTACATTTTCACAACCAAAACTTGTGTACACTCAAAATCCCACGATCAAGTTCGATTGATGTATCAATTCATCATGTTGACGAATTAATGCTCGGAAATTTCCTGAATCCTCTCTTGGCTAGTTCTTCATTTGGATGAATTTCCGCGCTTTGATATTGAAACCTGGACGACTCTTTTAATTTGTGCACTCTCTTCGACAGACTGAAACAAACCATAACTGATTGAACTTTTTATCAAAATAACTGATTGAACTTTTTATCAATATAACTGATTGAACTGTTTATCAAGATAGCTGATTGAACTTTTTATCAAGATAACTGATTGAAATTTTTATCAATATAACTGATTGAAATTTTTATCGAGATAACTGATTGAACTTTTTATCAAAATAACTGTTTGAACTTTTTATCAAGATAACTGATTGAAATTTTTATCAAGATAACTGATTGAACTTTTTATCAAGATAGCTGATTGAAATTTTTATCAATATAACTGATTGAAATTTTTATCGAGATAACTGATTGAACTTTTTATCAAGATAACGGTTTTGAACTTTTTATCAAGATAACTGATTGAACTTTTTATCAAGATAACTGATTGAACTTTTTATCAAGATAACTGATTGAAATTTTTATCAATATAACTGATTGAACTTTTTATCGAGATAACTGATTGAACTTTTTATCAAGATAACTGATTGAACTTTTTATCAAGATAACTGATTGAACTTTTTATCAATATAACTGATTGAACTTTTTATCAAGATAACTGATTGAACTTTTTATCAAGATAACTGATTGAACTTTTTATCAAGATAACTGATTGAACTTTTTATCAAGATAACTGATTGAACTTTTTATCAATATAACTGTTTGAACTTTTTATCGAAATAACTGATTGAAATTTTTATCAAGATAACTGATTGAACTTTTTATCATGATAACTGATTGAACTTTTTATCAAGATAACGGATTGAACTTTTTATCAAGATAACTGATTGAACTTTTTATCAAGATAACTGATTGAACTTTTTATCAAGATAACTGATTGAACTTTTTATCAAGATAACTGATTGAACTTTTTATCAAGATAACTGATTGAACTTTTTATCAAGAAAACTGATTGAACTTTTTATCGAGAAAACTGATTGAACTTTTTACCAAGATAACTGATTGAACTTTTTACCAAGATAACTGATTGAAATTTTTATCAAGATAACTGAATGACCTTTTTATCAAGAAAGATTGAACTTTTTAGTTTAATAATAATAATGTAATCAGGGCGCCCGTGCGTCGCACTATGAAAGTTTTAAGTAAACACAGCCTTTTGAAGAACAGCAGTCGTTGGAGTGAGGGCGGTAGTTAGAAGGAAGAGAAAACGTGTTTAAAAAATAAATCGAAAAGCGATCTGTTTGAAATAATAACCACAAATTTATGACTGTCATCGACCGTTATATTTACATTAATCTGTTGTTAAAGAGAGGCGTAATGAGAAATCGTAATATTCAAATACAAATAAGTAAATAAATGCGAAATGTTAGAACATTATGTTTGCTTCTTACCTGGTATATCACGAAATTCACAATAACCTCTAACTGTATTTTGACATTCTAATTGTACTTCATATTTTATGATGTCCGTATTAACAATAAATAGAAGGGGAAATCGCATATATATTTGTGTAAAAACAGTGTCCAAAACCTGTGTTTGGTAGGCCTATTCGAAATGCTTCTCCCGGTTTGTACGACTATCAGTAGGGCCACATAACCTATAAGTTTAATGACTTTTAAGTAAATATTGAAATTGTTCTAAGCACGTTACGCAAAAAAGTGTCATTTGTACTGGCATTGTCTATTCGTGATTAATAAGTTAGCTTCGTAAAATATACAAAATATTGCCTGATTTGTAAAGCAGAGCATGCCGATGCTGTTTTGCCTATGACAGTTAAAAGTGTCTTTTATGTTAACATTTTCCACAAACAGTAAGTTTTAGCGCAAAATCGTTTTGCAACGTCAGAAGCCGGTTAAAAAATCTTTCTAAACACCTCATTTATGCCTGTACTAATAGTGTGTGTTGAGAAAAAGGGATGTTGACTCTAGAAATAATATATATGATTATTGCTTGTGACCAGCAAGAAAAAGATGGAAACAGTAACTCTTCCAGTTTGAGATATGCAGTTAAGTTCCGTCCCAGCCCTTCGATACCTTGGTGCATGAGAAAGGAGAGCCAACGCTGTAGAAGAGTAGGCGGTCAGCCAGTCCACTTTTCCACGAAGTAATGCCTGGCGGCGGTTCCGTGGGGGGGGGGGTTTACAGAAGAGGAATGCTTTTGGTTGTTTTTTTAGTGGGTAACAATATATCTTAACTTGAGTTTGAACTTAATTTGAGTCCCACACTCTGGGGTAGTGCGTAACAATGAATACATAATCTATAGATTCTGTATTCATTGTGCGTACCCTACCCCAGGTAGTCTATAGATTTTTTCCGCCTTTTTTGGCATCGCAAACACACACACACACACACACACACACACACACACACACACACACACACACACACACACACACACACACCACACAACCCATCCAAAAGTGATCGAGGTCAGGATTGATGCTCATTTCCAGGACCTGGGTCTGGATCTTACCCCAATAGCTCATTTTTCCATTGGAAACTCGCTAATAACTCTTTTTGCAGTCATTATGCTTATAATAACTTTTGTTGTTGTTGTTATTTTTAAGGCAAAAAGCACATTGAAGCTATTATGGCCTCCCTGAATGTAAGTGTGAGAGTAAAGTGTTAAAGTCATAAGTGTAGTGTTGTAAGTGTAAGTATGTGTTAGACTCGGGTACCGCGAGGAACGTCTAAATCCTCTCAATAGGTGCAGCTAGTCTGCACTCCCCTGCAAGGGGCTTATAATAACAGCTTATATATATATATATATATATATATATATATATATATATATATATATATATACTGCTTATATATATATATATATATATATATATATATATATATATATATATATATATTCCCTAAAGATAGTGGGGATTTTCTTTTTAATTTTAAAACTTCACACCACAATGGTCACTAAACATTTCAAAAAAAACTTTTACCTGTTAACTTGGAAGAAAAGGAAGATGACAGCAATTACAAGTAGAAGTATGGCCGCATAACCAACTCCAGCAGTGATGTAAAGTTGAAGTGAGACTTCCTGAATGAAATCAATACAATTTAATGTAATGATGTTACAATCGTCGACTAATGGTTTTAATTAGCTTCTACTGCATACACAATATTGTCTGGCTATTTCAACGAGGAAAATTGGCGTACGAAGTGTGTTCAGAAAGTATCGAGCATTTTAATTTTTTAAACAAAATATTTATTTATTCTTCTACACTGATGTTGTCGCCTTCAAAATAGTCCCCATTAGAGATTATGCACTTGTGCCAGCGCTTCTTCCAATCCTCGAAACACTTCTCAAACTCGATCTTTGAGATAGCCTTTAGTTCTTTCAGCGATGCGCTTTTAATGTCATCTACGGCTGTAAAACGACGGCCCTTTAAGGTTCTCTTTATTTTTGGAAATATGAAAAAGTCACACGGAGGAAAAAGTCTGGCGAATATGGAGGCTTTGGCATCGTTACAGTACTGTTTTTGGCCAAAAATTCACGTACAAGCGATGAAGTGCATTATCGTGGTGCAAAAGCCATGAATTGTTTTTCCATAGATCCGCTTCACGCAAATGGCGTTGAACTTGTAGGTAGTACTCTTATTAAACGTTTCACCTGGTGGCAGGAATTCATGATGCACTATGCCATTAATATCGAAAAACACAGTGAGCATAACATTCACGTTCGACCGCACTTGTCGAGACTTTTTCGGTCTTGGCAAGCCAGAATGCCTCCAATGGGATGATTGAGTCTTAGTCATAACCGTAAACTCATGTTTCGTCACCTGTTATAATACGTTTCAATAATTCTGCATCGTCGTTGACTTCATTTAGTAACTCCTGAGCAACTTCCATTCGCCGCTGTTTTTGTTCAAAATTCAACAATTTTGGAACGAATTTTGCTGCCACGCGTTTCATACACAGAACATTGGAAACAATACCATGACATGATCCAATCGATGTGACAACATCATCAGCGACCTCTCTAATTGTGATTCGGCGATTGTTCGTAACCATTTCTTTCACTTTTTCCACGTTTTAATCGGTTGTCGATGTGCTGGGGCGTCCAGGGCGTTCGTCATCTTCAACGTCTTCACTGCCTTCTTGGAAAAGCTTATACCACTCTTGCTTTACTCATAGCAGACTAACCATAGGCCTTCGTTAACATTTCACACACTTTATTCCATTTTTTACGCAAAATTTGATACAAATTCTTTGATCCGTTTCTTTTAACAAACGAAAATCGCCGAGCTTATAAAAACACGTCTAACCTTAGTGGCTGTCACAGACAAAGTCAACAATGAAAACAGTTGAAAGTTTTATTATATTTCAAGGGCATGTATACCAACATAATAAAAAAAAATGTTTGACAATCGGACTCTCCAAGCCCGCGAAATTAAAAAATTCTCGTTACTTTCTGAACACACCTCGTACTTTTATCAAACAGTTACTTTTTTTTAAACTAAAGATTAGTGAAATTACAAATTCTAAGTGATTGGAATTTGTAAAATCAAGATTATTCATAAATTGCCGCTATGAATTAAAAAATACAATATGTTTTTTGACAAATTGACGAAATTCATTCCTGTTATCTACCTGTAGCTTTGTGATATCCTATAAAATGATAAAAGTATTTGTCAATCAATGATAAAAGTAAAAAGTTAAATATTAAATGTCACTCTTATCAAACTATTCATTTATATTTTTTAAATCTTATTTTATTTAGTTCAGTAGCTAGTACAAAAATAACGAAGTAAAAACTTCTTGTTTTCATTAATACATGTAACAGGTATATGTATTAATGTAACTAGGTATTCCAAAAATAATAAACGGTATTAAATTTTATTGTTTGGTTTATGCAATACACGATCTGTTGTATTATCCATCTGCATTCCATAAATCTATAGTATTCATCTATAATTGTGATCTGTAGTATTGTCTAGCTACATCATCTAAGTTAGTGTACTATGTGCAGTATAATAATCTGCCTTCCATAGCTTCGTCAATTCTTTCGTTGACACGTTTCGGAGAACCTCCATCTTCAAAAACTATTTCTATTCTCATATGAGTATAGGAAGGCAGATTATTATACTGAACACAGTGACAATAATCCTTGCAGAAAAGAAAGATAAAAAGAATTAAGTTAGTGCATTTTATTAATGAACTGTACTGATTATATTATTCACATAATATAACAGATAGATAATGGTTATTTATGTAATGATTAGAAGATAATTTCCAGCCAAAATTTTGATCATTATAAGGCCAGTGGGACGGTCAGGAAGTAGACTCATTCAGAAATATTTTTTGAATGACAGAATGAATACACAACAAATTTCTATGGCACACTTGTCTGGTACCTCTTAGAGCCGCCTCGATGGCCTTGTTGATAGCATACTAGGCCTTCACCCTGAGGACCCGGGTTCGATTCCCGGCCAGGGCTTGGCATTTTCATACGCTATAAATCATCACATCGTCTGCATTAGCTCAAGTGTGCACAATAGTCGGACGTTAAACACCACAAAAAAAAAGAAAAGAAAAATGATACCTCTTAGGCCTACATCTTTTAGACTTTGTTTTAGTTGTATTTGAATGGCGCCTATAGTACACTGTGTCGTGTAATGAAAGTGTGCTTTAAATTACAGAATTTCTCTTTATCTTCAATCATTTAAATTCTCTGTGATATATTTATATATTGAAATATTAATAATTTATATGTATATAATATGTGTATTAGACATTAGATATGTATATTGTAGGGATAAACAATAGTTCATATTTGGTTTTTTCTTTAAAATTTCATATTTTTTATTAATGTTACCTTCCTGTGATCCAGCATCCTCCAAATCCCAAACATGTCGGATTAAAGGAAGTCTACTGGTTTATGGTCTAACCACAATAAGAAGGTTCAAGTGTTCTTTCCAAAGGCAATATACATCCCTCCATTTTGTTTTAGTATTATTTTGCTCCAATGTTTTAAAAAAAAACATGATAATAAAAATTTGTATAAGCTATATTTTTAAAAAAATATTTTACAGTTTACAGAAGATTTGGGAAAACTTTCAACAAGGTCTAATTATTATCCACGATTTTTCCTGGAGAAGTTATTTAAAAATCTTCCATTATACATAAATCCTGCTAAGTGTTTAAGACATTGATCATAAAATGAGTGACCAATTCAAGTTGGAAATAAAACGGGTTGAAATAACTATCCAATGGATATGATGCTTAAAATGAATAAGTATTCTTCTAAAGAATTATAGTTTTCCTTGAATATAAAATTCTCCCTTTGAATCAAAGGGAGGGTGAGACAGCCAACAGAAAATGTTAACAAAAAAACAATTGTTATCCAGTGATATTGTAATTTTAGCAAAAGGCAGAAGTGATGAAGTAAAAACAGATACATTGCCGACGTCCATTAAATAAATACAAGACCTGACAAAGAGAGGGTTGATGAATCAATGCAATTTTTGAAGTTTCACTCCTTTTTTAAGGTAACATAAATGACAACTTCTTAATTAATTTGATCACTGTTAAAATGAGACTCATATAGGCTATGATGCTACTTTTTCCCTTAATATGCATATTTAATGCATTACAAAAAGAATAAATCACACCAGTAACAGTCTTGAACCTACAACCTTGAGGTGCGCAAGGTTGAGGTACAACCTTGTGGTGCGCAAGATTGAGGTACAACTATGAGGTGCGTGAGATTGAGATACAACCATGAGGTGCGTGAGATTGAGGTACAACCATGAGGTGCGTAAGATTGAGGTACAACTTTGAGGTGCGTAAGATTGAGGTACAACCTTGAGGTGCGTAAGATTGAGGTACAACCATGAGGTGCGTTAGATTGAGGTACAATCTTGATTTTCTTTTTTTTATTTAGTAGCACCAAAAGCACTTAATAAAGCAGAAAACAAGACAACATTATTTTATCCTTACAGCTACCATTCAATTGAACCTAACCTCACATTGAGGTAAACATAACCTCAAAATATATCAAGTTAATAACCTGGGTGATCAAAGAAATTTGACGAATGAAATATTTCTTCTTTGATACAATATCGCCAAATATTTGTACACGGTATATAGTCAAAATTCATCAAATGTTTGACAAATATATTTTATAGTGTAATACCCGTAAGACACTACTACTTCTGTCAATCTACAATGGTTATATAAACATACCGTAACCATAGAGATACTCAAATGTTGGATTGTGTGCATGAGTATCACCAGTTCACTTCAAAGATTGCAGAAGTAATGCAAAATTTAGTTAATGCTTAGTTTATCGGAAATTTAGATCTCCAAAGACTTAAAGATATAGTTACTAGAACTAACAAGTGGTATCCCCTCAACACGAGGTCAAGCTTGAAGCAAACGATCCATTGTTTAATGGATTTAAATTAACGTTTACTGGAAGGAGCAACTGATGGGCTTGGTAATTCCACTGTACCTCTAGCTCATGTTTCAGTTACCTGCTGCAGAAGAGTTAGTAAATAATTTTGAAACAATATTGAAGCCTCTTTAATTCTAGGTTCATTTAAAGTTAACAACTTAGAAGAGGCAATGTAGTTTGGGAGTCAGTGTGCAAGTACTAGTACTGAAGTTGAAACTAAAACTTCTTGAAAAACAAATTCTGAATATACTCCAATAAAGTACTCCTACACAAACAACCAAAATACCCAAATAAATACCTTAAAATCCAAGAACAGAAAATAGAAATGGTAAAAGAGTTCAAATATCTTTGTGAATGGATTAGTTGGAATGCAGATAAAGGCAAGGCAATGGAATCCAGGAAAAACAAACTTGAATTGGCCTTCCAATTGACGAAAGAAACATACAATAAGAAATCCCTTTCATGGGGCTACTTCTGCCTTTAAAGGAAAAGGAAATAATACATATTTCTGTCAGAAGGAAGTGATAGGTTTACATATATCAACCATTTTTTTTCTTTGTGGGGTTAACAGTGGCTCTATGGCCACCGACACATCAGCTAAAAAGCTTTTTGTGTACCCCTATCACTTCACCTTACACTGACTCCAGTGCCCTTAACAAGCTCTAGAATCCTGTGTAAGGTGTCCTGGATGAACTCCTGATCTGGTTGCTGAGATCCAAAGAGTCTCCTTTTGGCCTGCAGGACCTCGCGATCAAGGATTATGTGTGCTGCTGTTTCAACACCCTTTCCGCACAAACGACACTCAGGCGAGATTTGTAACAATCCCACCTTATGTAAATGGTTCCGGATATGGCCGTGTCTGGTGATCATGGCAACAACCTGCCTCAGTGACCTGTCTTTGTCAGTACAGGGTCTGGTCCTGAGAGAAGGCATTCCTCAATCTTTAGCCAGGGAATTATCTCCATCGTTTGATGTGTTCATCCCTAATCCATTTCCTTACTGCTTATCTCAACCATACCTTTAGTTCAAACTTGCCGCCTCGGGGGCCTAGTTGATAACGTACTGGGCTTTCACACCAAGGACCCGGGTTCGATTCCCAGCCAGGGCTTGGCATTTTCATACGCTATAAATCATCCCATCGTCTGCATTAGCCCAAGTGTGCACAATAGTAGGCTAACCTCACTAACTGCAAAAGAGCTGGCAAACAATTCTGAAGCAGGCTATCCAACTTTGCCAACTCTATATTCTCTAGAGTTAGACAACTTAAAATCACTGCTGGAAGCCAGTACACAATTGCTGGCCATTACACTGTTATCAAAGCTACATTTTTACATGAACATCCAGAAAAACTTGGTTCAGAAAGATATCCTTAAACAGGACCATAAAGTCATGGGAAAACCCCACAGCTAAACCTGCTGTACAAAATTTATATTGTCCTGTAAAAACACACTAGACATGTGTGTTCATCTTGTCACTCACTGTAAATCCATACAAGCACAACTCCTTTACAGAGTTTCACAAACGCACACTGTTATATAGCGTTATAAAAATCTCTTCATACTATCTTAACTATAATAGAGTTTGTCTAAACTGAATCTTACACTGGCAAATAAATGTCTTTAAATAACCACTGCAGTGAGGGCTGTAATTAATTAATACCACTGTTTCTTTGGCAGAGGGGTTTTGAATTATGAAATTGGTTGAATTACTGTGAAACATTAAAAAACAAAACAAATCCACGAGTAAAACGAAGTTTAGTTACTAACATGTTACACTGTAAAGTATTTATTATACAATAAATGTGTTATGAATTAATTATTATTTTTATAACCATGCATTTGACCCTATTGTATTTATGGAACAATCACGTTTCGATAAAAGCTGATGGTGAGAATTAACTCTAGTTCTCATGGGCGTAACATAAAACTAAAAATTATTTTAAACCAAAACTTATAAATTTCCTCCGTCCTAATTACCTTGCAATATCTATGATAATATTTTTTTAAAAAGCCCCCATTTTGGCCGACAATTGCAACTTTAGACTTACAGACCGATTTTATTACTAGGTGAAACAGCTATATAATTTTGTATGAATACACAAAATTCATTTCTGAGTTTTAAGATTAAGATTATTTACTAGAGGAATGGATAGTTCAACCCCAGGCACTGCGATCGACTGATCTATTGTGCAACTTACCTCTTAAAATACCTAGTTCAGCAGATTGCCCTTAATAAGTTCCAGCAACCCACTGACTAGCTCACTCTGCTGAAGATCCCTACGGTCTTGGAAACCAAAAACCCCTAGCCTCCTACTAGCAAGAGCCTCACAATCACAAATTATGTGACCTGCAGTTTCCTCCTCCTTCCTGCACAATCTACACACGGTTTCTCCATGGTATACACCTATCCTGTTCATGTGCACCCTCAGACCACAGTGCCCTGTTATGAGCCCCATGATCCTCCTGAGTTGTGCTCTGCCCAGGACATCTGCTGTCCCTTTGATTCCTCCAGAAGGAACTTTGCTTAAGAGACGTTTACTATGGGAATGCCCATGAAGGTTGTCCCATCTTACCTGGTGTTGACATGTAATCCACCTATTAATAGCGGACCTGGCCAACGATAGAGAAATCCCTAAAGCCTGCTCAGGTCCGATAAACTCAGATACAGATCCAAGTCCAGCCAGTCTGTCTGCCTCCTCATTACCCTCAACTCCCCTATGCCCGGAACCCAGTGAAGAGTTACCTGGTTATCCAGGGACAGAATGTCAAGGTTCTTCCAACACTTCCAGACCAGCTTGGATTGTATTATAGGACCAGCAAGTGCTTTTATTGCTGCCTTTTATTGCTTTTATCGGTATGAATATGAATATGTGCCTTCTTGAAGCCCCGATTCAAGTTCTCCCGAACACTGGCTAGTATTAATGGCCATCACTTCAGCCTGAAATACTGTTGTATGCTGTCCCAGGGTAAATACTTTAACCCTGGTCTCAGACCGTACACCCCAGCACCAGTGCCTGACTTTGTCTTGGAGCCATCTGTATACGTGAGTTTTGAACTATATATATATATATATATATATATATATATATATATATATATATATATATATATATATATATATATATATATATATATATATATATATATATATATATATATATATATATATATATATATATATATATATATATATATATATATATATATATATATATATATATATATATATAATAAATAATATAGATAAGAAATATATAAAATAATATTTCTGAGTTTGGACCTTGTGTTTTATCATATTTACAACTTTAAGATTGTTGAACATTGTTATTAACAATAATGCTTTTTTTGTTATTTTAAGGCGAACAGCACATTGAGGCTATTATCGCCTCCCTAAATATAAGTGTACATGTAAAGTGTTAAGGTCGTAAGTGTAAGTGTTTGTTAGACTCGGGTACCGCGAGGGACGTCTAAATCCTCTCAATAGGTGCAGCTAGTCTGCACCCCCCTGCGGGGAGTTTAACAATAATGCTAATAAATTTCATAGTGTTTTGGGTTTTGTAACATTAAATTTTTTTATCAGCCTCTCTGGAATCCAGCTCAAGCCATTTTTTGTATTGTTATATGGATCCATTAATATTCCAAACTGCGAAATTAGCATACATTTCGAAACAATTGAAACATTATTTAGATGTACGTTTACAATTGTTTCAATTTTTGTATTTCACATCCCATCCCTTTTGAACGAATAAGCTTACTTTG
Source organism: Callitettix versicolor (assembly GCA_022606455.1). NCBI lineage: Eukaryota > Metazoa > Arthropoda > Insecta > Hemiptera > Cercopidae > Callitettix > Callitettix versicolor. The sequence goes on along the minus strand of CM040189.1, from coordinate 7,346,670 downwards.
AAACCATTACCAGAATGAACTCCAGATTCAGTATAAGTTTCATAACAATCAAGTAATTTCAAAAACATCAAGAATATTCTTTGAGTTGTAAAACAAAGTTTTGTATAAAAAACGTTTAATTAAAAAAAAATGTTTACAAAATTCTTCTTAGTTTGTTTTACCTGTTACTGCTGAAGCGAAACGTGTCACACGGATTGTATAAATAACCCAGTCAAGTGTGTTTATTTATGGCAGTAATTAATTTTATGTGCTTTAAATTACCGGTATAATTACAAGAGTCTGTAGCAACCAAAATAATTATAAGGCACAACTCTCATCAAGGTGAATTTCCAAAAAGTAATAAAAGATAAATAAACCCTTTTTTTAAATTAAATAGTTAAACACATTACCAAAAAAAAGGAATTGGTTCTGCAGTGGATCCCATCACATGTAGGCATACAAGGGAATGAGCGGGCAGACAAGCTGGCCAAACAAGGAACCCTTATAGTGCAGAAACCAAAAAGAATGCTCACACTGGAGGCTCGGATTAGTGCACTGAAGCGAACATCTTATCTTGAATTTACAAACAAAGTCAAGGAAGACATAAAGAACAAGCCTTATGAGAATGTATTCGACTTGTATGGGAAGGTCAAGGATCTCCAGAGGAGGACATCTGTCATGGTCTTTCGGCTGACAACTGGACACGACTGTCTGAATGAACACCTGAAGAATTAAACTATGACAACTGCACATTGTGTGAATGCCCAGACACCATCATGAACAAGGACCACCTCCTGGTCTGCAGTAAATTAGATGAAGAGAAGCAGAGAAGAGGAGACCTCCCTGGCCTCTACTGGGAAGCAAGATCAAAGATGGCGTGAGCCAGCGGAAGCCATTGGAAAACAACAAACAACAACTTTTTTTTAATATATTTTAGAATTTAAAAAATAAGATAACCCAGACTGCCATAAAATCTTACATTTTAAAACAATAATACTCATTTTCGTAATCAGTGTTCAGACCAGCACAAATTATTATTTGTTATTTCCAAATCACACAGACTTAAAATACTAATTTATGCAAATTTTAACACTATTTAAGTCAGTGAAATTAGATTTTTAAATGGCTAATTTTTTTATTGATAAAAATTTTTTATTTATTTTTATTTTTAAAAATAAATAGATTTTTAAATTAGATTTTAGGGTGCTCTATATTGGAGCAGTTACACTCATGTACAAACCAAGAGGTCAGGATAAGCGTTCATTCATGTCCAGGGTCTATGACTTTTCCGTGATGTCCACTCGAATACATTAATTATATACAGTTGTTTAACTGATAGCAATTACTTTAGCCTACACTTTTCTGAAAACTTGATTTCACATTGTAAATTAGCGTTTTAAGTTATACTGAAACGCTTACTGATTCTGGGCGAAATCAGTTTTTCAAGTCCTGACCATGAATTACCGTTAAAAATGTGTATTTAAATTCTAATTTATGCAGGCTTTCCTGCTGCTTACGATAATAAAAATGAATTGTCAAATAAGCGTAACACAAAAAGGTTATGATTTTTCTAAGATTTAGAATAACCGTAATTTTGAAACTAACTGAATCAAAGTTTGAATCAAATTTACATAAATTAGCATTTTAAAATTAAAAGCATGCAAAACAAACCTTGACTACCAACATCACTTTCAACAGAACTTGATAATTATTATTAAAATTACAAAACAAAAAGTATTACTGAACTGAAGTAAATGGAAAAAATTTTTTCTCTAACTGAACATTCATATGATTACCAATTGGCAACTACAGTATGTACATAATAAACGATTGGCCTAATTCTTAATATTTGTGTGAACGTTACCTGTGCTGTAGTCACCATTTCTGCACTACTTGACATAGTCTGAATCACAATCTACCTGGACAGAAACTGACTAACATTAAACAATAAAGCCCCCTTATCTCAGTCAGCTCCTGATAAGGCATTCAGATTACTTCATTTATGCCTCCAATTCTGTTTTTGAATACCGATATTTAGCTATAAGCTATAACTATTAGAATATCATAAAAATTAATTTTTTGATAAAACACTCGCTAATTTAGCGTTAACGGTCTGCTAAACTTTTTTATTTTCTAAAACGATAAACTGAAAAGTATTTGCAATGTGTCTTACCACTTTAATAACCATTTTATTTTTAAACTTTGACGCACAATTTAAATTTCACAAAACTGAATTGCTCTAAACGCCAAGACTTCACCATGTATAACAACATTACATGTAATATCACTTGTAAATTATCTGTATTGTATTATCACAGAGACATTGATTTGAAACAAGTAGGCTAACTTGTTAATCTCGCGGAAAGTGGTATATTCAGATTATTTCAACCCAACGTTAAGTGCAGCCAACCAAAATAATCAAGAACTGATAAAAAAACTTTCCTTAATAATTACAGCTGAAAGAGAACTTTAAAAAAATTGTTTGTACATTTTTGAAAATTTTATTTCATTATCACAATCACATTCAAAATCTCTAAAAATTTTAATCATACAAATTGTACAGAAAGTAGAGATGGGCGTTTCTGCTATTTTTACAAAACGTCAACAAACTGTTTGTTGAGGAAAAAAGCTGCTTTTTAAAACAGTTCGGAAAAAAAACAGGTTTAGAAAACTGAAACTCAAAGTTGTATTAGCAGCTAAAACATAAAGCACATATGTTCAGTTTTCTAAGACTACTTTTTCATTCCCATTACCACCATGTCCTTAACTGTTTTTGGGTGTAAAGCATTTAGATAGGATACAAATAATCCTTACAAGTGTAGTAATAATTAAATTACATTATCTAAACGTATTAATTATGTAAGCCATTTTATGTACAAAATGCGATGAATTTCTAATAGAAGCATTCTTTTTTTTACTTAAAAATTAAATAGTCCTTTGCGTATTTACCAAAATGCAAACGATTTAGAATATTTTTAGTTGATTAACAAATATTGACGGTTGATAATAAATATAAAAAATATGTTTAAATAAAATGTAGGCTCTGTATCTACAAAATGTGAGAGGTTGTTACTACAACTCGCAATAAAATAGAGATAAACGTTGACATTGACCAAACAGTTCTTACTTCACTACAAGCAACAACCAACTTTGGAATAAAGGGAAAAAGCATAAAAGCAGGTAGAAGAAAAGCAGTTAGCAGGAAAACAGTTTTAGTGCTTGCGGCAACGTTCGAATAGAACAGTCCGTTCCTTGTTTAACAAATCATAAACCAGTCAAAATCAAACTGCTTGTTTCCGTTTGGCAAAGCAGTTTGTTTGTTGTTTATAGAAAAGCAGTTTTTTTTTAGTTTGGTATTTTCTGCCCCACCACTAACAGAAAGTACAAAATGAAGTGCGATTGCCGACATTAACTTTTGTATTTTAATGGAACTTGAAAATGTAAAATACTACTTTATACAGTTTTTAATGTTGATTTCAATGAGTCAGATTTTCACAAAAGTTGATTTTTTTTAATTAAGCGGAATATGAAATAGTAGCGGTTTGAAATGGTTAAACTGTTTTTACCGAATAATGAACTTCAAGCTATTACCAAAACTGATTTTCATACAAACTTTGAATCAAAGTGGAACAAAACTGTTAATACAAACTTTTAACACATCAAAAAGTGATTAGAGGTCAAGCCAATCAAACAAACCTAAATCTCCTCTAGATTTAGGAGTTAGGTGGTGGGGCAGAAAACACCTAACTGTTAAAAAAACTGCTTTTCTATAAACGACAAACAAACTGCTTTTTCAAACAGAAACAAGCAGTTGGATTTGGACTGGTTTATGATTTGTTAAACAAGGAACGGACTGTTCTATTCGAACGTTGCCGCAAGCGCTAAAACTGTTTTCCTGCTGTTTGCCTGCTAACTGCTTTTCTTCTACTTGCTTTTTCTCTTTATTCCAAAGTTGCTTGTTGCTTGTAATGAAGTAAGAACTGTTTGGTCAATGTCAACGTTTATCTCCATTTTGTTGCGAGTTGTAGTAACAACCTCTCACATTTTGTAGATACAGAGCCTAATTTTATTTAAACATATTTTTTTAATTTATTATCAATCAATATTTTTTAATCAACTAAAAATATTCTAAATCGTTTGCATTTTGGTAAATACGCAAAGGACTATTTAATTTTTAAGTAAAAAAAAGAATGCTTCTATTAGAAATTCATTGCTTTTTGTAAATATAAAATGGCATACATAATTATTACTACACTTATAAGGATTATTTTTATCCTATCTAAATGCCTTATACCCAAAAACAATTTAAGGGCATGGTGGTAATGGGAATGAAAAAGTAGTCTTAGAAAACTGAACGTTTGTGCTTATGTTTTAGCTGCTAATACAACTTCAGTTTCAGTTTTCTAAACCTGTTTTTTCCCAACTGTTTTAAAAAGCAGCTTTTTTCCTCAACAAACAGTTTGTTGACGTTTTGTAAAAATAGCAGAAACGCCCACCTCCAATCTCCTCCATTGCTCAATCAAGGTCTTGATCTTACCACTCCAATAACTTATTTTTCATTATAAATTCACAAAAAGAAAATTTAACTCACAGTTAAATAATCATGGCACTAAACTGTCTTACTGACATGATGGAAGCAAATGTCTAAAGCAACAAATAACATATAAACATTTCTTTACGGGTGCAAAACAATTCAATGGCACAAAATTTGGTAAGAGGTTGGACTGGACTACATAGCAAAATCAAAATCTCAACTTTTTTAAATTTCGATTATACTATTAGCATTTAATCTCAATAAATTTACAATGATTTTACATGCAGAGATACCCAGCAGGGTTCATAGTGCAAGTTGCGTACTGACAATCTTTAGGTGATACATTTTTTTGCATTCTAAGCAATTTTGATATTTTTTTAAGGGATTTTCGAAAAAAAACCCTTTTCAACAGTGTGCAATTTACTGATTACTTTTAGTACTTCCAAAATGTGTTAAGACTGAGTAGGGTGTAATTAACGCAGCTAAATATGAAAAATTTGTGGGTATTTTTTTGAGATTTTACTTTAAGATAGTACTATTATAACTCAATGGTATGTTTTAAAGCTGTTGGCTTAAAAATGCTATTATAAATTAAAAGTACAAATTTTCAACAGGAATATTAGTTTTACAGGCAAAAAATTATGTAATCCACTCTCAATACTAAATAACTTTTTAGATAGCGGGCTGAAATATACAAATAGAACAAAAACAGTTCCATAAAACTGTATGATTTAAATCATAGCTTTAAGAGTTAGGATCATGTTGTTGTTGTTTCCTATGGCTAGCCCGGACTCCAGTCCATCAGCCTCCTTGCCTCCCAATACAGCCGAGCGAAGCTCTTCTGTCGTCTTGAATCGGCATTCAATCCAGGGCATGTCAGCAGGTTCATATTTGAGTTTGTCTCTTGGCACAGAGGGCACATTTCAAAGGAGTAGACTCCAATGTGCTTCAAGTGGGCGGCGAGGCAATGACTGTGCCACTGACTGTCTCCTTAGTTTTCCTTTCAGTCCGTCCCATTCCTCGTCTATATTTGGGGGACAAAGTTACTCGCATCCGCAGCAAACCTTAAGCTGTACGTGTCCTTGGGTGGTGCTAAATGAATAACAGTGCCGGCATGAGCCATCCCAATACACAAAACATGGACAACAAATCAGCTAGGATCATATAAAACACAATATTTGGATGTTACATTTAAAAAAATTCCTTCTTGCCGCTAGGGGCCAAAAAATGAGTCAATCCTGACCTTTATATCACTTTTTGAATTGTTAAAATTTATACATACTGTGTATTAAACTGACAGCCATTTCAAATCTTAAAAGCCATAACTTTTTTATCTTACACCTTTTCAAAAATCTGATTTTGCAATCAGTGTAAAAATCTACATAAATTACCACGCACGATGGTGGTCAGGGTTAATTTTTGTATTTCCAATATAACGTAAAATTTTAAAATGCCAATACTGTTATCTGTAGATTCTATTCTGTAAATAACTGTGCAATCGGAAAAATTTAATATTCTTTTGGAAATTCCACTCTATTATGCTAGCGCCACTGTTTTCCAACTAGGGATCTTAAAACAGAGGGGTGCTTTAGCTAATGTATATTACATCAAATTTATGAGACAATTTAAACACTTTATCTTCTTTAATGTTCACAAATAGTGAGAAAATAAAATGAACACTAAAACCTTCATTGATTATCTTTATTGTAATTTTGTATACATAACATTAGTTGTCATTAAATTAATTTTTGAACGTTTAGTCAAATATTAATTAATTCGAAATAATTTAAATATAGTACTGACCTTATAACAAAATATATATTTTCTTATATATTACATATCACAAAGGTAAAAATATTTACTATATATACATACATACATATATGTCGCCTCGGTGGCCTAGTTGATAGCGTACTAGGCTTTCACCCTGAGGACCCAGGTTCGATTCCCAGCCAGGGCTTGGCATTTTCATACGCTATAAATCATCCCATCGTCTACATTAGCCCAAGTGTGCAAAATAGTCAGACGTTAAACAAAAAAAAAAAAAAAAATTATGTATATATATATATATATATATATATATATATATATATATATATATATATATATATATATATATATATATATATATATAAAGTGTTAATATCACAATATATTTATTTTTAATAAATAAAACATTGTTTTAAAGTTCCATACATTTTAAATATATGAATTCTTTTATTTAATAATTTTTTACTGTTGCGTAGCCGCCTCGGTGGTCTAGTGCAGGGGTTTCCAAACCACATCCGGCCCGCGGAGAGCTAGCATACTTGAAAACTCCTTTTAGAGAACATATTTTTTATAGCAAATTAAATTTAGTTTACTGAAGTATTCTAATTTTATGTTGAATAATTATTAATATGACATCTACATTGATATGGTCATGGGCTAACTACTCATAACATTGTTGTAGGCTTATTGTTATTGTTTTTGTGATAAGTTGGATAAAGAAACACAGAATTGTTGTAATGAGTAAAGACACGTTTTGGCCCTCGGAACTTACTGGAGTAATCAGTATGGCCCTAAGGCTGGAAAGTTTGGAGACCCCTGGTCTAGTGGATAGCGTACTAGGCTTTCACCCCGAGGATCCGGGTTCGATTCCCAGCGAGGGCTTGGTATTTTCATACACTATAAATCAACCCACCGTCTGCATTAGCCCAAATGTGCACAATAGTCGGACGTTAAAAAAAAAAAAAAAAAAAAAAAAAAATTTACTGTTGCAGACTAAGTGATACAATATTTTATTTAAAAAAAAATTACAAACTCACGTTAAGTTTAATATACTTTATTTTCAAATAAACATATTTTAACTCTAAAATAAAATAAGTACTTATAAAACAGCCCATCTTGTTACAGTAATAATTCTAGCCAGGTAAAAAAAATGTTTAAAGTGTTTAGGGTAAAAAATGAATGAAAACAAAGTTTTAATATTAATTAGAAATTATGTTTATATTTTACAGCATCTATGTTTTTGAAATGCTTTAAAATATCCTAACAAAAGAATGGTTTCGCGTTTAAATAATCAATAAAAAGTAAATGTAATGAAAGATATACCTAAATGATTTTGGTACAACTTAAAAAAAAAGTAACCAAATAGCTTCTACCCTTTGCCATTTCATTGTTTGAGATGTTTACTCTCCTCTCACAAAAAATAAGATGGGCCAGTATTATACAGGCCATGCTGTTTGTGTATCTTATTTACAACCATTTGCATTATTTAATTTTGCAGTCACTACTACCCTGGGAAATTTATTCCATTTTTTGTTAACGTCCGACTATTGTGCACACTTGGGCTAATGCAGGCGATGGGATGATTTATAGCGTATGATGCCAAGCTCTGGCCGGGAATCGAACCCGGGTCCTCGTGGTGAAAGCCCAGTACGCTATCAACTAGGCCACCGAGGCGGCTCTAGTATTAATAACTACACTAGCCTTTGTAACAATGAAAATAAGCCATAAACCTTTTCTTTGTGCTTCAGAACTGAACACCCCAACAAACCCAAGAAAAATGCACTTACAGCCTATCATATTCTACATAGACATTGTATGTTTCATAAATAAAAAATAGAATTTACTTTGCACAAGGATATTATGTAGGTACTGTATTTGGTTTTTATAAATTAAACCATGTAAATTAACGAACGTAATTATAACCAAGTCTGTTGCAAGGTTAAAAGTGAGTTAATTATCATTATGGAGATACAAGACCAAACAAATCCAGATATTCTGCTTGTTACGACTGAATTCTCATTACAAGCGAGTTTGTTATAGCCAAATTCCATCGTACTCCATTTCCAAAGTCAACAGCCAATGAAACCAAACAATATTTTCTTTTTTACTGAATAAATCTGCGGTAAATTATTATATGTCATTTTTAATTGAAAAACTGAGAGTGGAACAGGCGGAAGCTTTGAAAAAAATTATTGTTTTTATGAGTAGGAATATGAAGATATTCAAAGAAATATGCAGTTTGCTGGCAAGTATTGTTTATGCATCAGAAAAAAACTAACCAAAACAATTTCAATTGTGTATGTAATTCAAGTTGTGTATATTATATTACTTTCTTAGCCTAGTTTTCGAAAATGTTGCATGTTCTACAACACTATTTTCTATTATCAGCATTAAAAAGATTTTAAGAATAAAATTACTTATTTGGTATTTCTGTATTAGTATTTATACTGAATAAATAATAATTATTGAGTTCCTTCATTATAGGCCTATATCTCCTTAATTATTGGAGTAATATATATTAACATTCTTGTTATATTTAAGCTGCGCTATATACTATTATTTCCATAATTACTACATAACGAATTAATATGTATTAATATTATATTAGTATTAATATAATATATAATATAATATTATATAATTAATAATTATATTATATTGTTATAATATTAATATTATATTAATATTAATATGTAGTAATATTATTTCCATAATATTACTACATAACGAATGATTTCGTAAAATAAATATTTTTTTTATAATGATTCGGCAAGTTTATTTCATTTGGAGCATTAAAAATAAAGCACACTATAATAAAAATTTAATTAAAAAAAAATGCTCAGTATTTCATTTACCGGTTTTGTTTTAAACAACAGATACATTATGGTATGTGTGATGCGTTTTAAATACACCTTCCAGATTCATCATTATAAAAGTAACATCTGGCAGTAACATTGTGATTAAAATATACGCAACATATGGTATTGGAGCAGTAGAACCGATTGGCCAAAACCACAGCCCACGTCGATATCCGTCTCTCACATGATGACTAAATACTGCAACCCACACAATCCAACCAAAACTTGAAAATCTAGGTAATTTCCACAGCCAGCCTGATAAATTAGCTACAACCAGAAATACCAATGGTACAGTGGAGCAATGCAGTATCGGTCTTTTTTCTCCTAAGTGTAATGCATTCTGAAATATTACAAAAACAGTAAGTGAAACAATACAGACTTAATAACATCTAATTAATTTTAAAAAAATCTTATTCATTAGCTAATAGTAAAAAACTAGAAAATCAACTTAATTTTAATATCAGTTCATCAGATTTTGCTCAGACTGACTGTTGGCTATAAGCACTGACAACATAAGCACTCAACTTGTGGAAACTATAAATAAAGCCAAGGACAACCCAGTCACAGTTGCACAATTTACATTGGAGACTATAAACAACCTATACCCATCAGACGACTGGTTGCGAATATACACTGACGGATCTAAAATCATAGGCGAAACAGGGGCGGGAATATTTTGTTAGCATTTTTCTCACTATTTTGCATTAAGCTTGGACGCCACCGTTTTTGAGGCGGAGTTATTTGCAATCGATGAGGCATTGAGACAAATAATAATGAGGCCATGGTTGAATAATAACATAGTGATATTAGTTGACTCTAAATCGGCATTACAAGCAATTGCTGACAACACATCTGCAGGCTCTATGATAGAATCGATCCAGAACAAATACAAAGTAGTTAAACACATTACCAAGGAATTGGTTCTGCAGTGGATCCCGTCACATGTAGGCATACAAGGGAATGAGCGGGCAGACAAGCTGGCGAAACAAGGAACCCTTATAATGCAGAAACCAAAAAGAATGCTCACACTGGAGGCTCGGATTAGTGCACTGAAGCGAACATCTTATCTTGAATTTACAAACAAAGTCAAGGAAGACATAAAGAACAAGCCTTATGAGAATGTATTCGACTTGTATGGGAAGGTCAAGGACCTCCAGAGGAGGACATCTGTCGCGGTCTTTCGGCTGACAACTGGACACGACTGTCTGAATGAACACCTGAAGAAAATTAAGATACTAAACTATGACAACTGCACATTGTGTGAATGCCCAGACACCATCATGAACAAGGACCATCTCCTGGTCTGCAGAAAATTAGATGAAGAGAAGCAGAGAAGAGGAGACCTCCCTGGCCTCTACTGGGAAGCAAGATCAAAGATGGCGTGAGCCAGCGGAAGCCATTGGAAAACTACAACAACAACTGTTATAAGGCCATAAGGATTCGTAATTATTCAAGTCAATAAATCCGGTTTTAAATAAACACAAATTTTTTTGATAATAAATAAAATAAAAACAAAACAAACCCAATGACAATCGGTTCATTTTTGTTTTTCCCTATTTATCACAAACCATAAAATTACTTTTTTTTGCACAATCTGTTTACAAAACCCATATTTTAACTCCTAAATAGATAAGAACAAAAATATATGATTATCACAGAACAAGACGGCTGTGCAAAGGAATAAGAGTATAACTCAAAATTGAAAAAGATTATTAAAAAACAGCATAAATCAAAATCGCAGTGTTAAACAAAAAATTAAACTTAATTGTGTGTATAAAAAGTAGGCTACAATTTGATTAAAATTAAGTATCACACAAATCAAAGTTTTGTAAACATGGAAAAAAGTGTCACTAACGATACTAGATATTGTGTTACTAAAACATTTCTTGGATTGATGTTCACTAGACATTTTTATTAAAAACTTCTTTTTCCTGAATAAAATTGTGAAAATATTAAAAAATTAAATTGTAGCGATTTTTTAAAATACAATTAGACTTTCTATAAGATTAGATAAGCTAATTTAAACTATGTTCTATATGACAGTTTATTCCTTTATGACTACCACCTTGTTCCACGATTCATCGTCAATTCTTACCTCACTTAAACTACTGCATTTGTAAGTAAATAGGATTAAAATGTTTTTAATTAAAGGAACTTCAACTGTTTTTTTTTTTTTTTGTTTTTTTGTTTAATGTCCGACTATTGTGCACTTGGGCTAATGCAGACGATGAGATAATTATAGCGTATGAAAATGCCAAGCCCTGGCCGGGAATCAAACCCGGGTCCTCGGGGTGAAAGCCCAGTATGCTATCAACTAGGCTATCGATAACGCTTCAGCTGTTATAGTTTGTACATAATATACATTTGTTTTATTATTTTTCTAGTTAGTAATAAAAATATGTTTGAAATAAACCTATTTAACACAAACAATACAACTTTTATAGTGCCTATCTTATAAGATACTCACTTATATCTAGGTACTGATATCTTTAATATTATGAGATAATTAATAGTGAGGCCATCTAATGAGATAAATTTAAATTGAGTCATAATTATATCAGATTGAAGATAATTGGTATACCATACAATTATCAATTCAAAAAATTCTTGTGGCGTTGGTTCCATCAGGAGTTTGGTTGCCTTGCAAGAGGAGTGGAGTTATTGTGAGTGAATGTGTAAAAAAAAATTATTTATTGCATAGTGTGCATTCTTATAAATATATAATTTTTAATTATACTTTTTCTTTTGATTTTATATACATTTATAACCTTACTGAAGTGAGCAAGAATAAAATATATATAATGATGTAATACATAAGTTACGTTATTAAGGAACAAGGAGTATTTGTGTTTGTCACTTTTATATTTCATTTGTTTACTTTCTAACTTCCTGTCATTTCCATGCTATTATATTTTAGTTTATTACTATTGGGGATATAACAGTGGTGATAAATTGACCGAAAATGCTATCTGACCGGAAAGTGAAGCCAGATTGTTGGCTGTTAAGTAACAAACCACACTTTTTTAACACACCCTTCTCTTCTTATTCTGTTAACACATTTGTCATACAATGCCTTTTTTGTATTTGGTAAACAACAACAAGATTGATTACCTGTAATTATTTATTATAAATGGTTTAAAATTTTATAATTTCATACTGCAATTTTCATGCTACACTCCTAAACTAGATGATATGACATAAATAAGGTAAAATTTCCATTTCCACACTGTCATAGACAGATACCATTTAATGTTAGAAATTAATATTCTTACCTTTAATTTAAATGATTTAGCAAAGATGAAATGATCAATATCAATTGCACTTGCAATAATCCAACTGATAATAACATCATAGAAAGGGTTAATAAAACTTGTTTTGTATTTATAGGACTTTAATACAATTATTAACCAAGATATTAGTCCTATTAACCCATGAGATGAACTGTCCACAATTGCTCTAAATAAATCTTTTGAGGTTAAATCTAAAGTCTTATCACCCAACACAGCAACAATAACCAAAGCTAAGGGCAGAAAATTTGACAAATTCATTTGAGATATTACAAAGTGATGAAACATAAGCAGTCATTGCGGTATGATTAATTATACAAATAATACAAATATGCTTATTTCCTTGTATTACCTACAGCAGTAACCAATTAATTACGCTAATTGCCTGATTACTGTTTACGTATTCATTACAGATAAATGACGACAAACTACAAAAACATATAAAAATACGTACCGACTGACACTATGACAATAACAATAAAGCAGTGTTAGCTCAGGTGCATAGATGCGTAACGGAAACGCATAGATAACAATTTATGCACAGTAACAGAGTGTAGATTTTGTTCAGTTCAGTTTCCACAGATAACAAAATGCATATTATGTTAGATATCTTAATACACATATTATTCGTGGAAATGTACAGCACAGATGAGGGATATAATTTCATACTTTCATTATAATAAATGTTGCGAGAAAAAAAGTAGTTTATTAGTGAATCAGAATAAAATAAATAAAATACCTAAGCCTTTGAGAAAAATACATTAAATTAAATTTAATACATTTAATTAAATACATTAAATTAAAGAAGGCTTTGGTACTTTATTTACAATAGTATTTCTTGTAGGATAAAAGTGTATAATGATACAACCATAAACCA
>CM040189.1:7320865-7325865 GCA_022606455.1 Callitettix versicolor | reverse complement strand
ACGACATGTCGAAAACATTCTGTAAATGTCTGTTTATACATTTATAAAAATAGATGTAGAATGTTTTATCAAAAATTTGTGTGCACTTTAGAAAATAAATATATGAAAATTACTTGCCCGGGAATGGTTAAGTTATCATTACATTTAATGCAAATGCTTTAAATTTAAAAGAAAGGAACACTCACCTTACAAAACAACTTTCAATTCTTTAACTTCAGTTTTTTAAAAATATTATTGGGTTTGTTTTTTTTTTTGTGGTGTTTAACGTCCGACTATTGTGCACACTTGGGCTAATGCAGACGATGGGATGATTTATAGCGTATGAAAATGCCAAGCCCTGACCGGGAATCGAACCCGGGTCCTCGGGGTGAAAGCCTAGTACGCTATCAACTAGGCCACCGCGGCGACTAATATTATTAGGAAGATCAGTATTCCTTCTGTACACCTTGCAACTTACTATGCTCCCTCATTTACAGGTTAATCTTTCCCAATTCAACCCCAAGTGTTTAAAAAATGCTTTAGATAATGCCATCCTGTTTCTTTATCTGTCCTCCACTTCATAAAATGACTGGAGATTCCTACCCAACTAATGCATAACTTAACCATACCTGGATAGATTCCTACCTAACCAGGTAGTTTCCTACTTAACCAATGTAAACCATTACCTGACTACCCACACTTACATAAACACACAATTATTATATTAGAAGAACTTACAGAGGACCAGACTTGATTGTCTTGACAAGGTTTTTGAGGATAGGTTCATGCAAGCTAAGGTTCATGCAGGAGTACAGTACCTAAAAAGCAATATTAAAATACAAAACATTAGTTTAATATTTGTATGTGACAGCAGATATCATAAATATGCAGAGTTGCGTAAGCTATACTTTATTTATAAATCAAATTTAAAGTTCTTATTTGAAGTAATTTCTCAGGAAAGACAAAGTAAACTTAAATAATAGTTTTGTTACATGCTGTGGTAAAGAACATGTTTGCAGTCGTTACATGGTTGCTATCTTCAGATATTATTTTATATCCATAGACAAAAGGGCTTCAAGAAGGCACGTATTCATATTCATACTGATAGTCAGGCGGCAATAAAAGCACTTACGGGTCCTATAGTACAGTCCAAGCTGGTCTGGGAGTGTTGGGAGAACCTTGACATTCTGTCCCGGGATAACCGGGTAACTCTTCACTGGGTTCCGGGGCATAGGGGAGTTGAGGGTAATAAGGAGGCAGACCGACTGGCTGGACTTGGATCTGCATCTGAGTTTATCGGACCTGAGCCGGCTTTAGGGATTTCTCTATCATTGGCCAGGTCCGATATTAATGGGTGGATTACATGCCACCACCAGGTAAGATGGGACAACCTTCATGGGTATTCCCATAGTAAACGTCTCTTAAGCAAAGTTCCTGGAGGAATTAAAGGGGCAGCAGATGTCCTGGGCAGAGCACAACTCAGGAGGATCATGGGACTCATAACAGGACACTGTGGTCTGAAGCTGCACATGAACAGGATAGGTGTGTACCACGGAGAAACCGTGTGTAGATTGTGCAGGAAGGAGGAGGAAACTGCAGGTCACATAATTTATGATTGTGAGGCTCTTGCTAGTAGGAGACTAGGGGTTTTTGATTTCCAAGACCCTAGGGATCTTCAGCAGAATGAGCTAGTCAGTGGGTTGTTGGAACTTATTAAGGGCATCATCTGCTGAACTAGGTATTTTAAGAGGTAAGTTGCACAATAGGTCAGTCGATCGCAGTGCCTGGGGTTGAACAAATCCCTTCCTCTAGAAAATAATCTAATCTATCCATAGACAATTTTATGTTAGAATTAATGCTAGATAAAGACTTGCAACTGAAATACAGTAGACACCCTCTAGTTTGGCCGTTTTGGAACTAGATCCTAGATCAAGAGAATAAATGACCAAACAAAGCGAATAAATGCCAATCAAACCAATTATCCTTACACACACGAGGGTTACATATAAAACATTGTTAAAAGGCTGTATAAGAGAAGTTTAAGAAACTTTTCTGGACACAAATGAAAATAAACTATGTTTACTTAATGCAACTTACCAAAAAAAAGTCATGCAACATGACTGTGTTTTATAGTCAGGTAATTTAAGATTTTTATTAACTTTAAGATCTTTACAAATACTCAGGTAATATTCACCTTTACATTCTCACTGCAGTTTCTTATCTTTGTTCTTTAGTCACAAATGTACTTTACAATCTGTTTAGGACTCATTTTTAAAACACAACAAAAGTGTTTTAGAAATTGTTGGGTACAGAAGAATACTCAAACAAAAACTAAAGATACACACATCCTGTAATTGTGCTTAGCAGTATTCCCTTGGTAGAAGACCCAGTAGACAAGTGTTCGGTGGGAAAATAAAAAGTGATGAATTGTCGCTGAGGTGTCAGCACAACTCACTAGATGACCCAGGAGACAAGTGTAAAGAAAATAAAAAGTGGTGTTGTTGGAGTGGGGGCAAAACTCAGTGTTAGATATATAAGTGAAGTGGTGGCTCTGCTAAAGTGGGTGATCCATCCAGTGGCCAAACCAACCAAGGTTGTACTGGACACACACACACACACACATACACACACACACACACACACACACACACACACACACACACACACACACACACACACACACACACACACACACACACACACACATATATATATATGCACATTTATAAAAACACTGCAAGTAACTGGCCATGAAAACATCTTATCAAAACCTTATCATGGGCATCATCAGGGCAAGCATATAGTATTTACAGATATTTGTCCAGAAATTAAATTTTTGCATCTTAACAAGATAGTAAACAAGCAAGAATTATGAAAAGTTTTTTTTCTATAAACTTTAAGGTTTTCAGATTACTAAAGTTTTAAATGAAATATTATGACATCAGTTGAAACTATCAAAGAACGTCTTCTTTTAGGAAAAATTAAACATGAGAAATAATATTTAATTTAAAAAGAAAAACGTTATTCTGAACATAAGAGCAGTCGAGCATTGATAATCCCCTCTCCCACAAAAAAAGTAAAAGATATAAAAATATAAAAAATATACTTAAATTTTATAGCTTGCACGAATCATAAAGAAATTTTAGTTGAAAGAAATATGGAAAACCTAATTGCCTAGTTTATATTTGAACTTTAAAACTTACATTTCAGTAAATAAATTGGCTGCAACGTTGGCTCATACACACTGTCTTCACTTGTCTGCTTTTGTATTGTCTTCATTTGTTTGGTTTTGCACTGTCTTCACTTGTCTGCTTTTGCATTGTCTTCATTTGTTTGCTTTTGCACTGTCTTCACTTGTCTGCTTTTGCACTGTCTTCATTTGTTTGCTTTCGCGCTGTCTTCACTTGTTTGCTTTTGCATTGTCTTCATTTGTTTGATTTCTTTGCCTTCACTTGTCTGCTTTTGCATTGTCTTCATTTGTTTGCTTTTGCACTGTCTTCACTTGTCTGCTTTTGCATTGTCTTCATTTGTTTGGTTTTGCACTGTCTTCACTTGTCTGCTTTTGCATTGTCTTCATTTGTTTGCTTTTGCACTGTCTTCACTTGTCTGCTTTTGCACTGTCTTCATTTGTTTGCTTTCGCGCTGTCTTCACTTGTTTGCTTTTGCATTGTCTTCATTTGTTTGATTTCGCACTGCCTTCACTTGTCTGCTTTTGCATTGTCTTCATTTGTTTGCTTTTGCACTGTCTTCACTTGTCTGCTTTTGCATTGTCTTCATTTGTTTGGTTTTGCACTGCCTTCACTTGTCTGCTTTTGCATTGTCTTCATTTGTTTGCTTTTGCACTGTCTTCACTTGTCTGCTTTTGCACTGTCTTCATTTGTTTGCTTTCGCGCTGTCTTCACTTGTTTGCTTTTGCATTGTCTTCATTTGTTTGGTTTTGCACTGCCTTCACTTGTCTGCTTTTGCATTGTCTTCATTTGTTTGCTTTTGCACTGTCTTCACTTGTCTGCTTTTGCATTGTCTTCATTTGTTTGATTTCGCACTGCCTTCACTTGTCTGCTTTTGCATTGTCTTCATTTGTTTGATTTCACACTGTCTTCACTTGTCTGCATTTGCATTGTCTTCATTTGTTTGCTTTCGTACTGTTTTCTTTTGTTTGCTTTTGCATTGTCTTCATTTGTTTGCTTTCGCACTGTCTTCACTTGTCTGCTTTTGCATTGTCTTCATTTGTTTGCTTTCACACTGTCTTCACTTGTTTGCTTTTGCATTGTCTTCATTTGTTTGATTTCGCACTGTCTTCACTTGTCTGCTTTTGCATTGTCTTCATTTGTTTGATTTCGCACTGTCTTCACTTGTCTGCTTTTGCATTGTCTTCATTTGTTTGATTTCGCACTGTCTTCACTTGTCTGCTTTTGCATTGTCTTCATTTGTTTACTTTTTCACTGTCTTCACTTGTCTGTTTTCGCACTGTTCACTTGTCTACCTTCACACTGGAACTAAAATCAAACAATGAATTAAATAAAACATTGGAATCAGGAATTAATATGATAAACACTGCATAAACTCTAACATTTTTTATATTTATTTATTTTTAATAATTTTTTTATGAAGGTTTCAATCATACAAATAAAGTTCCAATAGTAAGTTATCGTGCCAACAAATAAAAAGTCATCAGGTTTGGTTTTTTTACTCTTGAACTTCAAATTTCTTTTATTTCTAATTTAGTACATTGAGATGAGTTATGAATCTTCATATAAGATCAATATTTTAGTAAGATCTGACGAAATGATTTTGAGAAATCAGGTCTATTTTCCAATTTTTAAAAATTGATATCTACCGATTCGGATTTTATCATGAAATTAATTCAATCTGAGAAAGTTTGTGTAATGTTTTTGCACCATTTAGTTAATATTTTGCAATATTCCTCCCCCTCAATAAATAAGCTACTCTAAAAAAATGAAAGTTTTAACTGTACAGTACTTCGTATGATAAAAAATAGTCAATAGATATCGAGTCCTTTT